>PVJX010000280.1:0-254586 GCA_004027295.1 Dolichotis patagonum | reverse complement strand
TTAAAATTTACATTATTCTCATCACTCTGCTTAGATGGATTATGTGCTGTTCCAGTTTGTCTACTTTGCTAGACTTGAGGACATGGTCAGCTATCCCCAAAATAAGAGGACATATTATGGTAATCATCCCTAATTTCCTATCAACTTAATCTGAAGCCCTTTATAATTTATACTGTCTTATTATGACTGACCTTATTTGAATCTGGGTTGTTAGACTGATACTTTATATTGACTGATTTTATTCAAATCTGTTATGATTGATAGCATCAAGTCTAAGAGTATAGGCAACTACACTGAAGATGACAAGATTCATTAAGATACCCACTCTGGCTTGATTATTACTTGCTTTTGAAGTCTTATAATGTCTCCAATGCTTTATTTTTATTAATGTTGTTATATACTGCTGAGACATCATGGTAACCATTGTAGATCACCTTGTATTGTGGTTGTATATGACTTTTTTGCTTCATGCTTTTCTAGGAATTGTTTTGTTTTGCCTTGCTTTGTTTTGTTTTTACCTCTAACACAGAAAGGATAGATATACATGTAGAGACTCATGCATGTTTAGAGCTTATAAACAGTTTACAAGAACCAACTATATAACACATGTTGAAATGAATAACTACTTTGAAGAAAAAGAGACACTCCAGTACCCAGTGCTGATTCCATAATGTCATGATGTTTAATCCAGCAAAATTATCATTCTTTGTTCAAAGTGATTTTAGCTTGTTTTGTTTTGTTTAAGTTCAACACACATGAAGGTATGGACAGCTGTTTTGAGGAGAATGAGAGACACTATGACAGCCATTCTCGGCTTCCCTATTGTCTGGTCTTAAAGATCTGAAATGCCCTCCTTGTCCTGCTCAGATCAGTTCCATACTATGTTGTTTCATGTGAATTCCCTGTATGTGACAATATGGACAACTATTTGGAAGAAAACAAGAGTCAAATACGATAGAGAGTGAATATCTCCAATTGTCTAGTTTTGGAATTTATGTCCCTTACATTGCTTTCTTGTGATCCGCTTTGTTCTGTTTTGTTGTGTTTAATTTTACCCTTTTGATATAATTGCATGTATATTTGAGTGGGTAAGATGGATGACCATATTGCTGTTTTTTTTTGTCAGATCGTGGAACAGAACTGTTAACAGTCTCACTGTTTGAATGTCTACTTTGCATTTTTTAACTTTATAATTTGAGCAACTATTTCCAAGAAGTCAGTATGTAATTTGATAAGCAATAATCTCTTAGGTTTTTTTTTTTTGTTGTTGTTCTTTTCCTTGGAATTCTGTATTGTTGCTACCCTTTATTCTGTTTTGTTTTGTTTTTTTTTCTTTCTTCTCATTAAATAAAATTTTTTAAAACATGAGATATCCCTAGTGCCTTGCAATCCCCAGAGATTTCCCAGGAACAGATGCCAATTATTAAGGGACTTGTCATTTGAGTAGGGAAATAGACTCAACTGGTCTGTACACACCTCTCAGGGCTGGTACCTAGTGCCTTGCAATGTGTCAGAAACATAGGAGTCCTGGAATGTGGATGCATCCTTAAATTTAAAAACCACTTCTGAGTCTTTAAGGCTATGTTTTGGTTTTCATAAGTTCTTAAGTGATATCATTACTCCACTTCATTAAGTTTTACTACACTACTTTAGTGTTATATTTTTTTCCTTTGCACAATTTTTTCCTCTGAAGATACAAACAGCCTTGGAATATTTTATTACTTTCTGTTATTATTTTATATTTTTAAAACTTTCATTCCAGCAGACTTGACCCAAGGATAAGTTCTAACAGCCTGCAAAGATTAGATTTGACTTAACAAACATTTATATAGAGATTGTTCTACACTTGGTTCCTATCTAAGTGTTTTATGAGGTCCTATAATAATAAGCCTTTAACATCAGTGATGTTAATGTCATTCCCATTTTAGGGGTAAAGAAATGAAGCACAGAGAGATTAAATAAAACAGCCCAGCTCATACAGCCAGTCAATGGCACAGTCAAGTTGTGGCTATTCCAATCAGATGGACAAGTCCAGGGCAGAGGGAATGGCTGTGTGTCACTCTACTCACAACCTCGGGCCCATGAGCCACAGCTGCAACAGAAAGGCAGCTAGGCACAGTGTGATCCTGTTTTTATTCTCTTTTCCTCCAACTGTTCCTTTCTCCTTCCCTCTCTTTCCATTTTCTTGTATCTTTTTTCCCTTTTTGTCTCTCTGGACCCATTATTGTCGCACCCATTCTGTGTCCTCTCTTATCCATAGGCTCTGACCTCCGGCAGCTCATGGTCTTAATACCGTCAAGGAGAACTTCGACTATGTAGGTGTGTACATATTTCTGCTCATTCCGAGCACAGTGGTCTGAACAGGCAGGTTCTTGCATCTATTCAATATATGCCTTATGGTCACTGTGACTCCCCAGCTGGGTCTTCAGCAAAGCGGGTGCTTTTTGCCATTCCTGTGATTCAGGAATCTGACTTCTTCATGTAGTACCTTTCCTACAGCATTCTTGCTCACTCTTTCCTGAAGACTTGCTAAGACACAAGTTGACAAACTGTATTACAGCTTACAAACTTCTTGAATAATCAACTTGGATTGCTGTCAGAATGAGTATAATTAGGGGTCAGCAAACTTTTGGCTATAAAGGCCCCCATATCGAAGAGCTCAGTTGTTTTCAGGTCATTCATTTCCTGTCACAACTGCTTAACTTTGCTGTTGTAGGGTGAAAGCAGTTTTCCTAAAACATAAAGAAATGTGTACAGCTATGTTCTATCAGACTTTATTTACAAAAATTGGTGGTAGGTGGATTTGGTCTGTGGGTCACAGTTTGCTGATCCCTGTAGAAAAATTTTAATTTCTCCATGTAGACAGTGTCCCCTGTGGATGTTCTGATTCAACAAGATGAACACTGAATCACAGTAGTAGCGTGGTGCCGTCTTCAAACTTTCCACCAGTGGGGCTTTCCAAGTCTTGTGGTTATGTGACAGGAGACATTGTTCCACCCACAACTGGGAAGCAATTGCCCTAATCTTCATGAATATCCACTGATCAAGAGAGTCAAGGAAAATGTGAGATGTAAAAGGGAAGATGAAACAATTCTGGCTATGAAGATACACTTATTACAAATGATTCTTCAACAATTTGGTGCTTTATCTATGGTGACAATGATGCTGCCTGATCCCTCTGAGCCAGCTTGCTTAATAGGCTAGAGAAGGAGGGATGAAAACAGGGCACATGGGAGCTAGAGGAGAATAAGATGAGTGGATGCTTGTACCATGAGTAAGATGGTGATTTCCAAGTCTGTCTTGCAAACATAGAGACATTACTGAGGGGAATACAGCCTGTGATGACAGCCACCAAGGGACTGCCTGTGTGCTAGATCCAAGTACATTTAATTAATTAATTAATTAATGGCTACAAATGTCTTAGACAGAAGGTATATTGCTGGGTCTCCTATTTTGTTATCAGTCCTCTTTTAGAATTCTAGTTTGTAGCATGTGCAGATCCTTTTTGCCATTTTCTGCACCCTCTTGTCTCCACTGTATTTTCCCTTCAAACAGCCAGCACCTTCAGCTGTTTCTCAGGGGACTCCCTGGGGAGAGTAGAGCCACTTCCTACACTAATGTGAGTATAAAGAGCCTTGGAATTTGCACCCTGGCTGCCCTTAGCCAATGGGAGAATGCAATAACACAGAAGCTCTCTTCTTTGGAGAGAGCCACTGGTGACTTACAATCCAGTGTTCTTTGTGGGAGCAGGCTGTGAAGCTCGTCATAAAATAACAACCTTGAATTGCTTTTCCTTTCCTGTTTCCCTCTTCTCACTTTCTCCTGAAGAGCACTTCCCCCATAAATCATGGTACCCAAATGTGCAAATTGGGGGATAGGGATCTGAATAGGGTGGTATGCTCAACCAGTCTATATGTGCCTCCGGGGCAAGGGATTTGGTACTTACCATTGTATCAGAAAGATTGTAGGGTTCTTGAAATCAAGAAAATTCTTTACATTTCAAAACCACTGCTGAGTTTAGGACCATGTTTACTTTTTATGGTAAGTTCTAAAATGATGACATTACCCCACATCATTAAGTTCTGAAGCCTATCCCAAGATACATTATCTAAAGAAAAATGTGAAGAGTCACTAAGGAGAGGTAGAAGCCAAGAAAACATCTGTTCCCCCAAAAAAGGATATGGTTCATTGATTAGGAGAAAGGAAGAGAAAATCAACTTAATTTAGAATCGTAACTTGCCCATCATTTCTCTCCATGCACTAGATTTAATGACTTTATAAAATAAGACAAAAAGGTGAGAGGATGCTCTTCAAATGCCTACAGATAAGTCTTACTGAACTCTTCCTGTCCTCTTGTCTTCTCTGGATGGTGGTCAAATGAGGCACCTATAAAGCTACCATTTTACTTTTTAGTAGCACACACTACTAAATGCTTTATTGCCTTTACTGTCTGAGTCTATTTTACATTCCTGTAACAGAATAATTGATGCTGATTAATGTATAAACAAAATAGGTCTATTTGGTTTAAGTTATAGTGTCTAGAAAGTCCAAACAACATGGTGCTGGCAATTGCAAGACCCCTATCACATGGTGGAAAAATAGAAGTGGTAGGGGAAACAGGTGAACACACAGGAGACCATGCACATGGGTGGCATCACTTTATAGTAGCCCACTCTCTTTGTAATGAATCCAGCTTATTGCAACCTAACCCACTTCTGAAATATAAGCATTAGTTCCTTCCAGGTATGGTGCCTCCTTGACCCAAAATGTCTCCTAAATTCCCCACTACCTCTCAACACTACTACTTTGAGAAGCAAGCTTCAACATGAGTTTGGTGGAAACAAAACAGTACTTTCTTTTTCTTTTTGGTGTATTTTATAATTTGTGCACTATGAAACGGGTTGGCGAATTATCACACTAAGGAGCAGAAACAGTGAGTTTCATACTGATTAAAAAATGACATTAAAAAGTCTCCTGTTAAAAAAAGATAAATGTAGGTAAAATTTTATTTTAACATTGCATTTTATTTCTATATAGGATGTGGTTCCTTGGGTCAATGACATTTGGTTATAACTGAGTGCATTTAAGGTGAAAATATAGATTTTTGATACCTAGGGACTTAGCTATACAATCAATGCAATCAGATAAATAATATATCTGCATGCCCATCACGCCCAGCCCCCATCATTACCATTTTTTTTGTGTTGTAAGAGCACTTAAGATCTGTCTGAAATTGGACATCAAGGTATAGGTCTGTAATCCCAGGACTTTGAGAGGCTGAGGATCACAAGTTCAAGTCCAGCTTGGGAAAATTAGTAACTTACTGAGAATCTCTCTCAATGAAAAAAAGAAAATTTAGAGAAACCAGGGCAAAAGCCCTGGTTTCAATTCCCAGTATTACCTCCCTAAAAAAAAACTTTCTTAGTACACTTTCTAAATATAATACATTTAAATAAATGTATTAAATAAATGTAATACAATACAATATAATGTCTAAATATAATAGAAGTAAATCTACTTTTCTTACTTTACATTAGACATCCTATATAACTGTAAGTTGATACCCTTTGGCCTGTATTTCCCCATTTTATCCCTTCCCCTCCCCTGTTAACTACCATTTGATGTATTTAACTTTTCATAGATTCCACATAAGTGAGATTATAGTGTTTATCTTTTATATCTGGTTTATTTCACAGAGCATACTGTTCTCCAGTTTTATCTATGTTGTTGCAAATGACAGGATCTCTTTTCAAAAAGTGATTGAATAATATTCCATTCCACATACTATACATTTTGTATTCATCACAGAAGGATACTAAGGTTTCTGCATCTTAGTTGTTAGAATTGTACTGTGATAACATGAGTGTTCAGATCTCTGTGAGGTACTGAGTTCATTGCCTTTGTGTGTATGCCCAACAGAAATCTGAGTCATATAGTAGTTCCATTTTAAATTTTTCGAGGAACTTCTATATGGTTTCTATAATGGCTGTTCTGATTTTCATTTCTGCCAGTACTATAAGAAATGGGTCTCTTTTCTCCTGTCCATCATGTTGTCTCCTACCCTCTTGATAATAGCCATCCTGGCAGGCAAGCATCACAAACCTTTTGGTTTCAGTGAACCTTTTATCATATACCTTTTTTGCTTTTTTAATCTCTCTTTTTAGAAAACTGTCTATGTGAGTCCTTTGATTATTTTCTAATTTTTTTTCTGTTGAGCTGTGTGACAGTTGGATCAATGATATTTGTGTACTAAGGAGGTTCTGTAACACTGACCTGGCTAGGAAAATGTAGAGAATTTTTGAAGTCATGTTTTGATGAACTTTTCATCTTCCTACCAGTCGTAACCTCTAAAAGTTGTTCTGAAAGGGGCCATGATTCCCAGTGTTACATAGTTGTTTTGTATCAGCTCTCAAGTACCTCTCCATGATTTTGGGGGGGAATTGTGCAAATCAGTCAGTGTCACAGGAGCAGCTTGCAAATAGCCAGGTGGAGATATTTACCCTATGGAAATAGTCCAATGCTACAAATCAAGGCATGCATTTCTCACCTCTGTCCAAAAGAACTGACTATTCAGCGCCTCCCTGAACACCCCTGGCAGGGCCCAAGGGAGCCCTTCTTCAGCCCACTTGGTGTCTGCCAGTGATTGGTGGACTTTCTGGGTTAACAACAAGGGGGCCAGGTGAAAGTCCAAATCAGGGTGACTACAACGTGCTCCTTCTACTCTCCTCATTGCAACCTGCATAACCTTGTGGAAAACTTCTGTCCTTCCCTGTAGTTCTCTTACAATAAAAAAGGAAATATCAAGAGAAGTGATGTGGCACAGGTTTGTAGCCCTATGTACTTACAAGGAGGAGGTTCAGGAACAAGGATCACAAATTTGAGGCCAACCTGGGCAACTTAGAGACTTGGTCTCAAAATAAAATTTATAAATTGGCAGGGGATATAGCTTACTGCTAAGGTACCTTTCTAGTCTTCCTGAAGCCTTGGGTTCAATGCCCAGTACCAAAAAACTCCCAACAACCAAACAAAAAAACAAAAACAAAAAACAAAACAAAAGCCTCAAAACCAAAAGTAACAAAGAAAACAACAACAAAAACTCAGGGAGTATCTGTTTATCTTTCTACATGTGGAAATACATATTTTATGAGATAAATTAAGCAATTTTTGATGGTAGTGATTTTTCTTCTCAGAATATTTGAATATTTTGAGGTTGCAGTCTTATGCTTTCGCTTAGAGGAAGAAAAATGCAGAAGCGTTGGCTTGTGTGTGGACGCTAAGATATGATTGGTATGACTTAGACTCATGCCAGGCAGGTTACCAACAGCCACCAAGTCAGATCATGACCCTTATTTTATTAGGGCTGATTCTGAACTAAGCTGTTATAAATGTGCTTATGAATATATGTCAACCCTTCTAAATAGCTTTTATATTCATTCACCAATGGCTACGAAGTTTATAATATGAGCTCACAGTTCAGTGCTGAAAATTAGGATGTCAACAACTAATGACACTAGACTAGTTGGGTAATCATCTCTGCCCTGTGACCCTATACTACACTTATTGTCTGAATGAGGAGTGTGATCAAATACATTTGTAGTTTTAAATCAAGCAAACCAGCGTTTGTATCTTAGCTCTTCAGTTACCTAGCTGTGTAACCACAAGTAAGCCATTTAACTTCCATTTTGCCCTTAGTAAATGGCAATAATTATACTGATTTTTATGGAGAAAAAAATAAGGATTTCTTAGGCCAGGAGACAGAACAAAGTCACCTGGGGAAAGGAACAGCTTACACAAAGGCATAGAGGAGCACCATGTAATGCAAGCATTAAAATTAGGTGGTGAGTTAAGAACCAGAGTATTTGATTTCTCTTTCTTTTAAAGAAAAGTAACTTTTTCATTTTCTCTAACTTTCAAGACTACGTATTGAGATGAACTTGATTTTAAGTTCCCTCATGTAAAACTCTTTGGCTTGCTCTCACCCACTCCGGCATAAGCCCTTGTGCAGCGGGAGACGGTCTCTACCTCTGAGTTTGCCCCATTTCTACTTCTTCAAGTTCTAGATCTAAAAACAGGGAATTATTAAGATAGCATTAGATCCTTTCTTCTCCTTTGCAAATGCAGTGCTGCCAGAGGCAGAACCGGGCCTCACTCTGCATTTCAGACTTGCCCTCCATGGCCATCTTGGCAGAGGATGAAGGCAATGATAGGTAATTGTAGATCTGGAGCTGGATGTGGGAGACCAGGAGGGGACAGAATTATTTGGGGAGCTTTCCCCAAGTCAGAGTCTAGATCCAGAAGGTCCAGTGACTAGCAGCATGAGTCTTTGTGTGTATGAAGAGGCTCCCTGGGAGATTCAGACACACCTTTTTATTCCCCATCTCTCCAATTCCCTTTTCCTGTCCCTGAGCTCGCTGGTAAGGAGTGACCTGCAGAAATACACCATGCGGTAGTTTTTAGGGGCATTGGTTTGAAGAAGCAAGCCCTGGGGGTTCTTCTTTGGATGTTTTATTTATTATTCTAAATAGGATCAAATGCAATATTTTCCCTGTACAAATAAAAACACAGAAGAGGTACTCAATATGAGTGTTCTTCTCCATGAAAAGCGCCCCATTTCTGGTTGAACTCTTTCATCTTTTAGAAATTCTTTATATGCTGTGCAACAGCATTATAATGACAATAACAAAAACTCCAAATAAAGCTGTTTTCATTTTTCATATTTACTCCAGACTTTGCCCACATGCAGACATAATTTTTATAGTTTTACTCATACTGTACAAATAATTCTGTATTCTGCTTTGTTCATTTAACATTATATCATAAACAAATGTGGAGTTTCTTTGCTACACTCCTAATTAACATTTTTATTGGCTACATATTATTCCATCAAGTTGATATGATTTTATTTGCTTAACCATTTCTGTTACTGGGTATTTATGGCAATTACAATTATTTTTAATAATATACATTAAAATAGCAGAAATAAACATCTTAAACACCATGGTTTTACAATTTCTTTTTATTCAAATTATTAACTTTGTATTCTAATGATTATATTCTGAGTAAAATTCTCGAACTTGATAAAGTGGTCAAAAAATGTTTCTGAGTCCTGGTTTATAATGCAACCAGAAATGTTCACCAGCTTGATCATAATTTTAATTTTACATGTTTTTACATTCAATTTTTCTCAGCTTGGAGGATTGCCATGATTAAGAGGTATTATTGCTAACTGTGACTAACTAGGAAGAAGACCAAAGAGCAACAGAGAGATTCTGTGCCAGACATATAAACAGCAAACTCTGTACTGTGTACAGAGGTGTGGAATTTATCCTGTGCTTCTGCTTAATGGATCTGACAAGCTCCTGTGTAGCTTTGGAAAAACCAAGTCATGAAAGTCTATCCATACAGAAGCAGCATGAATAGCTGAATTTGGGGGTTCAAGGTCAAACTTTCCAGAGTGTATCAGTCAGAGATTCCTAGAACAGCCTTAATGTGTGATGGTGATGATGATGATGATGATGATGATGATGATATAACATTATACATTATATACGTGATACAATACATACTATATTATATAAAAGCTTTAGAAGATGGCCTTTAGTGGCCATCTACAGAATCAGGGAGGTAAGAATCTAAAAGGGCTGTCTGCTGCTCAGGAGAGGCCTGGAGCTCCCTGTGGACTCTCATTGGAGCCTGTACTACCACAGAGGACTATCCAAAGGTTATGGCAAAGACCTTTCTATGGGCTTCTCTGCAAGAACAAAGGGGAAGCCTTCCTTCTTCAAATTATTTTGTGAAAAATCAGACCGATTTCCTCCTAATCTTTTTTCTTTATGTAGAAATTTATTTCTTACAGATCTAGAGGGCTGGAAGTCCAAGTTCAAGCTGTAGCCAGATTCCATGTCTGGTAAGGGAAACCTCTGCTTCCATGATGCTCCCTTCTTACCAAAACCTCCCATGGAAGAAGGGATGAATGCTATGTCCTTACACAGCCGGGGGATGTATGAAAAGACCCAGTCCTTCGGGCCCCTTCAGAAGGATAATAATGTCATGATCTAAGACCCTACCTCTTAATACTGTTCCATTGGAAGTTGAATTTAACCTGAAATTGGTGATATTCAAACCGTAGCACTATCATAGTCAGAACAAATTTTAAGTCCCTTTATCTTCATTTAACAAAGTATTTTTACAACAATTTTGTATTTATAGCAATACTGAGAAGTAAGTATAGTGAATTCTCATATGCCCTCTGCACACATGCACCGCTGGTGGTACATTTGCTGCAGTTGTGAATTTGACAAATGTTGAATGGCATGCATCTACCACTCTGAAGTTTTGTTGCCTTAAACATCTGTGTTTTACCTGTTTTTCTCTAGTCTATGGCAACTGCTGACCTTTCTATTGTCTTGATAGTCAGACTTTTTGCAGAATGTCACACAGTTGGAATCATATAGTAGGTAGCCCTTTCAGATTGGCTTCTTTCACCTAGTAATATGCATGTAAGTTTCCTTCATGTCTTTTCAAATGGCTCAACACCTCACTTCTGTTATTGCTGAATAGTACTCAGTTGCCTGCATATAGCATATTCATTCATCTACTGAAGGACGTGTTAGCTGCTTCCAAGTTGTGGAATTTATGAAGACAGGTGCTATAACCATTCCTAATCTTTCAAATTTAGCAAATTTAGCAGAATCAAATGTTTTTTAACTAATGAGATTTCTTTATGCCAGCATATGATAATAGCATTTTCCAAAAAATTTAGATATAAACACTATCAAAGATTTTCTTGTCATTTTATTTTTTAAAGATTATATTTTGAAAATAATCTGTAAAAATGTAAAGACAAATTTCTATTAAAAAACAAAAAACAGGCTGGCCTTGGGCTCGCTTTGTAGTTCAGGCTGGTCTCAAACTTGCAAACAATTTTCCTGCCCCAGCCTCAAGTGCTAGTATTGCAGGAGTGTGCCAACATGCCTGGCTTTCAAGTTTATGTCTTTAAGAGTCATACACAATTATTGAAATCAGAAAATTAATATTGGTAAACTATTATGATTTGTACCGTACAATATAATATTGTATTGCAATATAACTAAGCAATAGACTTTATTTGGATTTTCTAATAATGATCTTTCCTTATTCCATGATCCAATTCAGGATCCAATAGTTAAATTCTTATTATCTCCTTGGTCTCCATCAATCTGAAATGATTCCTTAGTCTTTCCTTGTCTCCCATGATGGCAACACTTGAAGAGCATTAGTTATTTTGTATAAAATCCTTCAATTTTGGCTTATTTGTTTTTTAACTCTTCTGATTGCCTTGGGGTCATGTAAATTTGTTATGCACATTACAGAACTAAAATTATATCCCTTTTATAACAGTGGGTATATAATGCTAATATATGCTATCACTAATAATACTGACTTTGATAATTTGAGATGATGAAAACCAGCTTTCTTCATCACTATTAACTCTTTGTAATTATTTCCTATCTTAGGGATAAGAAAAGATCATTATTTAATTTGTTTATTATTTATGTATACCAAAATCTTTCCTTTTCCTATTTTTCTTATCTTGTGAATTTTATCTATGTCCAGTTAATGATTGAAAAATCTAGAGGAAAGGAGGAAGTTTAACTACTATTTGAGAAATTTTGGTGAGGACATGTCTTAGTTACTTTTTACTCATCGCTGAGACAAAATACCTGATGGCCAAAGTTGGGAAAGAAAAGGGTTATTTCTTACAGTTTTTGGAGGTTTCAGTCCATACTCAGTTGGCTCCAAGGCAGGGTGGTATGGCAGGGCCGCAGTTCATGGTGGCTTCAAACAGCAAGGCGGAAACCTGCAAAAGAGATAGACACACCTTCTTCCTGCCATTACATCACACCCTGGCTCCACCCCCTAGGAGGGTGTAGCACTGACACCATCAATCCAAGCACTAGACAATGAACCAGTCACAAATGTACAATGCAAATACATGAGGCCTGAGGGCCACTGACATAAACCATGACAGGACACAAGTCATCAAAGACACAAGTCAGTATGTTAAAACTGAAGACAAGGACATTCAAAAGCACATAGTGAGAACATCTTAGAAGAGGTGTAGGAATGAGAAAGCAAAACTTTTGTTTTCATTGAAGTTTAAGATTTCTCTGAACATTGCTTTCATTGAACACAAAATCAGGATGGTGAAAATTAACATCAAGCACTTGCTGGAGATTTCCCATTGCAGTACTAGGCACAAAGTCAGTCTCACTGCATGGCAATTCTCCATACTTTAGGAAGGCAAGTGCTAAGATACAGACCTCTTTTTACTCTTCTGCTTAGTGTGAGAATTCTGCCTCTGTTGGCTTTTGCCAGCTCATAGGACCTAAAATGTGAACTCCACTGAGAGGAAATTGTTGTCTGCCTCCCACTGCATGCAATTCTGACTCAAACTTATTTTAAATTCACATTGGTGAAAAATGGGCTTGCATCCCACTGTGAATTTAAATACTTACCCAGGGATAAATGGATCGCATGGCTCATTTATCTTGCAGCCATTAATTAATGGTGGTTAATTGTAGTTATGAGCTGTTGAATTCCAGACTCTTGCACCCATACATTTCCCTTTAATGTATTCAGAGTACCACGGAGGCAGTGAGTTGGAGACTGAAAGAAAAACTGTTCAGAGAGCGGCTACTCACAATCCTGCCCGCCTGCTCCTTTGTCTTTTCAGAGAAGACTCATCACTGCACCAACCTCAGAGGCTGGCCCAGGACAGTGGCTGTGATCCCACAATGCACTGCTTCCCCTGAGTGTTTGTTGTCACTGACATTAATGGAGAGATCCACTGAGCTCAACTGTTTGTATTTCTTACAAAAGAGAAGTAAATTTATGTACAACAGTAAGATCTTTTTCAAGAGAACAAGAGACATCATAGTAACCATTGTTGTTTTTTCTATTGTCCAGTTTTGAAGGTTTGTAATACTTTCATTCTTTTGTTTTGATTGTCTTTATACTATTTTGTCTTGTTCAAATTCATTACGTGTGAAGATATGGACAACTATTTTGAATAAAACAAGAGACATTATGGTAACCACTGTTGATTTCCTATTGTCTTGTTTTGAAATCTGTGTTACTTGCATTGTTTTGTTCTAATCTGCTTTGTTCATTTTATTTTGTTTTCTTCTATTCTCTTTAGAATAAAAAAATTAAAAACAAAACAAAAAAGTATGATATTTAGAAGCAGATCTTCTTGTAAAAAGATAGTGCTGCTTTTAGATATGTTAACCACACTGTCTAGGGAGGAACCTCTGGAAGTGTGGGTGTCTTGGACCTCTTTAGGTAAACTTTTGGAGACTTCTCTGGTTTCACAGATCAGCAGTTATCACTGAGCTTAAGGATGTGATAGGTAGAATTCTCAGCTGATCCTAAAAATCCTCCATCTTGGTATAGACTTTGGGTGTGGTGGGTCCGAACTTGTCAAGTGAACCCTTTAAAAAATGTTTAGAAGTCAGGCAGAATCACAGAGATTTGATACTACAACAGACACTGCTCATGTTGGTTTCAAAGAAGCAAATGACCAAACTATGGAGGGAGATATGTACTATAAACCTCTGTGTGATCTCTAGGAGATGAAACAGTCTCCAGCTGGAAGCCAGCAAAAAGACACAGACTTCAGTCCTACAATCACAAAGAAGCAGTGACCCCCAAAGGACTCAGAAGTGGACTTTCTCTAGCTGAGCACCAGATGAGGACACAGCTGTCTGGTAACTTGATTTGTAGCCCTGTGAGCACCTGTACAGAAGACTCATCTATAATGGCTCAAATTTCTCATGAATATTTTGAGATGATAAATTTGTGTTGTTCTGAGTCACCAAGTTTGTGTATGTATATATATATATATATAAGGAATTGCTAAGAAATTGCTCCTTGCTTCCTTCCACAAGTTCTGCCCTATTGTGCCACTGACCATACTTCTGCTTCTGCTAAGTTGATTCCCAAGGTCCTGTGCTCACTTTCCCTTTCTTAGGGTGCTCTGTCACATCACTTCCCCTGGGACCTCCCAGCACTGCATTACTACCCTACTTGTCGGAAAAGCAGTCCCACAGTGTGAGAGTTTCTTCAGGAACTGTCATGCAGAAAGCTCTGTGAATGAATGACGGTTCCCCTCACTACGCTCTCAAGGTGACTACAGACCCCATTTTCTTCATACATGGAAACAGTTCTTTGTGATGTTCAGATTTTCAGTTCTTTCAACAGGTAAAAGCTCATTTTTTTTCCTGAGAGGCTTTGCACTTTTGATTCTCTGGAATATTCTTGTCTTAGAATCTCACATGGCTGGTTCCACCTGTCTAAATATTGTTCCTCCATGAGCTCTTCTCTGGGTATTTTATGGAAGACATCTCTTTTTCCTTCCCATCAATTTATCAAATTGTTCTGTTTTATTCACTTCAAAGCATTTGCTTATATTAAATGATTTACTTATTGCTGTGTGGCTCATTTGTTTCCTAGCCCCCTTTTTTAAGTTAGAAAATTTCTTATCTTACTATTTTTTTTTACTAAATCTGACTTATTGTAGGCTCTCAAAATTATTAAACAAACGAATCAGAAAGCATTAAATAGCAAACATTCTTGGGTCTTCTCATTTGAACTCATCAAGCTTTTCTAGTCTTTTTCTTCTCAAACTCAGTTTATAAAGCCTCTGGTCAAAAGAAAAAAAATAATGATTCCTGTATGCTTGGAAGGCACAGTTTTGAGAGATTGTGTAACATTTAATATATTCCTAATGTGATTATTGTCATTGCATATTTCTCAAAATTTGCATTCATATATATGTGGCAATAGATGCTGTCATATGTTGCCTATCTTGCTTCTCAAATCAGGCATCGATATCCCTAGCTGCTGAGAGGTTAGCTACTGATGGCTTATACTGAATTCTTGGGGAATTTTTCTTGACTGACGAGAGCTGCCTCCCATAAGTGGTCAGTGTGGAAATACAAAGAACCTCTGTCAAATTTTGGTCTTAAATTCCATCAATATTTTTCTAAAGAGCACTCCTTAATATCCTTTGTACAAAACACAAGTGTGTTTGTTTCCCAGAGAACTCAACTTGTGAGAATTGGGGCCAGAAGTGGTCAGGGACACAGACTCTGAAACCAGATTTCAGACTGCGCACTACCCAAATGGCAATGCACACTGTCTTAGTTACTTTCCTTGTTGCTGTGACAAAATGTCCAACACCCACAAGTTAAGGAAAGCAAGGTTTATTTAGCTCACAGCTTGTAGATGTTTCAGTCTATAATTGACTGGGTCCAAGGCAAGGTGGCTTGCACCTTGAGGAGAATTGCAGAGGAGAACCAGCTTATCACAAGCAGAAGACAGCAAAAGCAAGCAAGCAAGGAGAAGACAAGCCTCTTTCTGTCCTCTATATCACATGAAGGCTACTGAGATTAGGGCAGTGCCAAACCAATCTGTGCACTGATTTAGTAATTGTGCACCCTTAATCCAGTATCACACAATTTAGATTCAGCCACTTCTGAAAAAGCCCCACTTATGACCACATGAGGCTTTGGGGGGACATGCAGACACAAGCCATAATTCACACTCTATCACTTATGGTTTGTAGAGTACTTACCGCTCCAGAAGAAAGTAGCAATGCATTTGTTAAAATGTAGCCATGGAGAACTAAGATGGAATTCTGATACACATGAACAAGATCATGAATGAAATACCTCTAGATATTCATGGCAAATGAAAATTGTAATAATTATGAGGAAAATGGAGCAAGATGCCTATTTTTGGATTAGTGGAGGCACTGGAAGCCTGCAGATGATTAGTTGTCTATGCAATCTAAAACATAAGAGTCAAAAGGTCTGCTTACTAAGTCTCATCTCTTGTAGCTGGAGGGCAGAAAAGACTAAAAATCAAGCTAGAACACGATTGTGAAAGTTGTAAATTTTTAAAGAAAGTTGAATTCTCAATCCTAATATATTTGCCATGCTAATTCAAGCCCTTTATTGGAAAGAACCAGGTAGAACTGGTAGAAGTTTATTAGCTAATTATGCTCCATGTAATTGTTCAAAGGACATAGTGTTTACTAAATCAGTGATGTATGTACCAAATCAGTGATGAAAGGAACATTAACACTTCTGAGAAAAATCAAAGGTGAGTGTATAACACAAAAGGTGGTAAAATTAGACAGGAAATAAGAGGAATCTGATCTGTAGAGAGAAGGGATGTTAATATTCTGAACCTAGGGCTGGCTCCAAGGCAGTGTGGCATGGCAGAGAGGCATCACAGAGGAGAAACAATTCATGGTGGGCAGAAGGTAGCAAAGCAAGGGATTACCACAGCTCTTTCTATCCCTTATATCTTATCCAGGCTACTTAACGTAGGTAGCATTCATACCCTTATTTCTAGTGCCTTTGATCCTAGTATTGCACCATCAGTAAATCCCACTGTCACATACTCTAGATCTAGCCACCTATGAAAAAGCCCCACCTATAACTCCATGAGGCTTTGGAGAGACATTTAGATACAAGCTGTAACGTACACTAACACTGAGCCACATCTCCAGCACAGCTGATGCTTCTTATTAATCTTTGTGAAATGAAATACATTTTACATGATATTAGCTTTCTTACTGTGAATGTCTCCCCATAGGCCTCATTGTTCTGTATTCTATCATAAGGAGAGATAAATTAATTTATACCCTAATAGATTCTTAGCACTGTATTTGGTACATTATATATTCATTTACTTCTGACCCTCAGATTTGTGGGTCAAGAATAACAACCATTTTTACAACGAGAAACCAAAACTTAGAGACAGTAAAGAATTTGCGTGAAATCACAGAGTAATCAGTGGTTGGTTGACAAGTCAAATTCATATCTACCTGTTATGGTTTGAATTTAGATGTCACCTCAAACCTTCATGTACTCATAGGTGGGGCTTCAGGGACCTGGCTGGATCTAGGATATGTGATACTAGGATTAAGGATGTATGGTACTAAAATTACTCCATCGATTTAGCATAGATCTGGGTATGGATAATGGAAAGACCCATCCTGGGTGTGGGTGACACTACCCAAAAGGCTTGTAGCCTGGATGGGATAAAAGAGAAAGGAAGACTTGCTTCACTTGCTGCTTTCTGTCTGGATTGCCATGGAATGTTTCTCTTTTGCCATTTCCCTGTGCCATGTTGCTCTACTTTGGAGTCAGCCAACTAATGAACTAAATGTGAGCTGAAATAAACCTTTTGGCTTTTAACTTATGAGTGTCATGTACCTTGTGTCAGTAATGAGAAAAGTAGCTAAGACATTACCTCATTTGAGGTTTCATCCACTGCATATCACTCATCCTGTATATCCATATTCTCGAGATTGAAAATCCAAGCACAGAGATTACACTGTACATATCTTGAAGGTTCAGCTCTCTCCATTCCAGTTTTGCTACCTATGGGGAGTCTTGCACATTTAATAAAGGCTTGTTGAATGAATGCCTGTGTGGATGAATCATGCTATAAATATGGGAAAGAAGGAACACAAAATTCAGTAGAGCTGCATAATTGGAATGAGATGTAGGCTAATATATTAGAACAGAATAAAACCAACCTGGACAGGTCACGATGTCGAAAGCATCAATGCTGAAATATCTGGCAGAAAAATGGAGAAAAAAGCCTCTGAAAAAGAAAGCACTGACAAGAATTCGAGGGTAGTTTCTTTGCAGGGCGGCAGCTATGTTGAATTCTCCTGGAGGGGTGAACATTATAGTAGTGTGTTTCCAGGAAGGTTAGGAGAGAGGGCAGAAGATGAGACAGATTGTCAATGGGGCTGATGTGAGGAAGTTCAGTGGAGAGGGGAGATCAAGCTACCTGGCAAGGGAGGTTTAGATCTTACCCCAAAGGTGATGGAGAATTATGGAGGGATTTTACACATTGAAAGAACCTATGCAAATATACATTTTAGCTAAATCATCTGAGTTCCATGTGGGTAAGAGATTGAATTGGGATAAGGTTGTAGCATATGATCTTGCCCTTTAGAAACAGCTGTTCTGCACTCATAGTCTATTCCATACCTAGAGATATACCCTCAGGAAATGAGTTCACATGTGCGAAGTGTTCACAGTAACAATGTCAATTGTAATTGACCTGAACTGGAAAGAATCCAAATGTCACTCTTCCACAGGAGGAATTATAATATATTAACACTGTATCAAAATAAAGACAAGAGGTCCATTGCTACACACCACCACATCAGTGTATCTTGAGTGAGACAGCATGTGATTCTGTTTATGTGTAATTCAGAAAAAGGCAAAACTAACCCAGAGAGATTAGATTACCTGTGGTCTTCCAAGTGGAAATTGCCTGGGAGGGGCGAAGGAAAGGTGTTTGGGTGCTGTTTATGCTCATTCTTGGGCCCCTGTGTTGGGTACATGAGTGCAAAAATGTGTAAAACTTTCTTGAGAGGTAGCCTGAAGATGCATGCACTGCATTACAATATTTGATACACTTCAAAGATACTCATCCTTTAGCATTTCTTCTGTATTTACTCTTGGGTTCTATGGCATTGTAGAAAATAGAGAACTAATTGGTAATCAGAGAATATATAGAAATTTCCTGGGTTTGCTCGTAATCTATGTATAGTGACACTCAGATTAAAAGCAGATTTAGCATTTAGTAAAACTGAATCAGAACTCTAAATATATCTGGCAGTTATTTCCTCAGAAAGCAGATTTGTGTGAATACGTGTATGTGTGTGTATATGTACCCTACAGCTATACATCTGGAACATTTCCTTTGGGTTCTTTCCAGAGTTCCTAAGAAGGCAGGGAATTTTTTCAGCTGGGCACACCATGGAAAATAGCCTAGTTCCTGAGTTTCTAGGTGCCGTGACAAATGCCAAAGTCCCAGTTGAAAATGATTCCCTGTCTGCCCAGGCCTGCCTGGATCTTTCTACTCAACTCCCAGTAGACTTTTCTCAGATTACTCTGAAACAGCACCTAGCTTCCCAAAGGAGGGGCAGCATCTTGCTGCGACGTGTGTCTAATTGTTAATAGATTGAGTATTTCCCTGGGACAGCAGCCACAGCCGGTGTTCCCTGAATTAACATGCTCACTGAAGGATTGAAGATGGTGATTAGGCCCGACAGCATCAGTTTCAGTGGGACAGTTGCAGTGCCACAGAGCTGCACGGGATGGCAAGGAGATTTATTTGTGTGGAATGGAGACATATGGCCAGAATCATCCGCTCCCTTTCCTCTGTAATTAAAACATCTGGGAACACCAAAGGGCTGGAAAATGATAAGACAACAGAACATCTCTTCTGGCCCAACTTGAGGAACCCAACCATAGAGTTGTGGCATCAGGGGGTACAGACCACCTGGCATGAGTCAGCAGAGGACTTGTAACTGCTCAAAAAAATCAGTTCCCTTGAAAGCAAGATTTTGGAGGCTTTGTCTTTAATGATTTATTTTAGTTTTTTTTTCTGAAAGCACACATAAAGGGTTTGTTCTGAAGATGCCCCAGGAATATTTTACAAAAAAATGGCTAAATGACAGGGAAAGAATAGAGCTCAACACTGGGGCTTGGTACTGGCTATGACCTTTTTTTCTTTTTGTCATAAAATGAGTTTTGTCTAGGACAGTGAAAAATTTGCACTAATATGGGGGGTAACTTTGGTGTTTTGGGTTGTTTGGGGGCCAGAATTCCCATTGTCCTTCCCTCAGAAGGATCCAATCAGTCAGCCTCAAGTCTCCCAGCAAATGCATCCAGCTCAGAAGGACAGGTGCAGACACTGTTAATGAATTACTGATCAGGATTGAGATGCAAGTTTAGGGAGAGCGCTGTAGGCTAGTTCTTTTTCTGGTGAGTCTTATTTACTTACCCAACTCCCCCATATTAGCTGGCTTATTGTGCCCTCTCTCCATTCCTTTGAAGGATGAGCCTTTACCGAGCTCCATCTATGCTCCATGCTTTATACTATACGTAGTGATTGGAAAACAGGAGCAACAACCCACAAACGGTTCACCTTGCTTTGCCCGAGATGATTATAACCACATAGAAACAGTCCAACCTGTGGCCTGCTGAGTATCAGGATAACCCAGGCCATGTGAGCACATAGAGGAGATCATGGACTCCTGCCTTCACTATCCTGCTCCCTGAACCAAATGGCATGTGTTGTCTGAGTCTCCAGTCCATACATTGTCCAGAAGTCTGATGCCATCTATAGGATAGTAAAGAGGCCACATACCTACTACATTATTTACTTGACTTCATTTTTGCAGCAACTCACTGGGCATTATTCTATATTTTGCAGTTTAGGCAATTACATTCAAAATAATAAAATGGTCAAATTGGCAGTTGGATCTTAAGGTGCCTAAATCAGATAACTCTCCCCTCCCTGCACTGCCCATGTTCCTTCCTGCTTAGGATATTGGTTGAGTGACATATCATCATCACTGTGATTGCTTCAGTGCCTCAGTTTTGCACTCTCCCTGGCTTGTCCATTTTGCTCTGTAGATTCTTTCATGTCTGCCCAGACTTCACTAGAGGGAAAGTGGATTGAAGTCATAGGTCGTGTCAGGTTCATCATTTCATTATTAATGCCAAACATGGGACCACACCCAAGAATTTCCATATTTGCAGAATGGAGCTAATTCTAGAATCTGCTTCTTTAGGGTTGTTAAGATAAAATGAAATGGTGAGTGTGAAACATTTGGAACAGTACCTGTCCTTTTCTTAGAGTCAAGTGTGTAACAGCTAGCACCGTTACCATATTAATGTGCACCCAACCTTTTGGAGGAACGAAAACAAAGCTAAAGAGACCAAATGACTTGCCCAACAACACACAGCTAGGAAGTGGTAGAGCTGGGAGCTGGGATCTGAACTCAAGCCATCTGGTAGAGACTGAGCCCTCCATGCCTCTTCTGCACCAAGTCCTTAATGAAAATCTGTCCTAATAGTTTCTGCGTCCAGAATGGCAAGAGTGCTATACATTTGGTACATAGTCAACTGCTGTATGGGTTTTCCCTGCCAGAGTCTCTTGGCTTCTGTATATTTATTTATTCCACACATATTGTTGGATCATTTTGTTCCAGACATTGGACTGGGCAGACAATGAAAGGACAGCAGTGATGGTCCAAGCAGAGACATGGTCTCTGTTTTTGTGGGACAACAGTCTGAGGCCTACTTGAAATAAGGTCTATTTAAAAATGCCTTGGGGAGCAAGCTCTAGACAAGCTCTGATAGGCTTTTTCCTTAACAGCAAAACAATCTGCATTGACAACACTAAAAATATGAGTGCATTCCTGGTGATGACTCCATTATCAGTACTAATAATAACTTAACAGTTTCCGCATGTGTCATACTGACATGTATGCAAATGGAGGCCCTGTCTGTCAGAGGCACTTGGAAGTGGATGGACAGGTCTGTCACACGCCTTGGGTGCAGCCAGTGAGACCACATTTCAAATGTGACAGTGTTGTGTACTCATTTGCCGGTGTAATTCTCTGCGCTCGTGTATCACCCTTCACTCAGAGATTACAAACCAGCTTGGCAGAGCCCGTAAATCCCTCAGTGAAGCCAAAACATCTGGATAAGAAGTGAAGAATCCAGTCTTTCAGTAAGTCATCCAGCCAGCCATTTTTCACCATGTATTTGTTTAGTGCCTACCGTCTTAGATGGGTGTTTCATCTACACGCTGTCAAACATCCAGATGCAAGATGGATTCCTTTTTCATAATTCATCTAGAAAGTTGGGTACCAGGAAAACACAATACTTCTTATAATATCTGCAACATCTGTTATTAGTTTAGAGGCTTCAGTTTTCTTGTGGGCACTGCTTCTTGGAATCAAGTTAAGTGTGTTCCAGAAGGTTGGTGTTGTCTGGTTTATGGTGTCATATTTCTAACTCCAGAATTTCTAAAGGTATAGATAGCTGAGAGTAACACATCATTTTTCTAAATTACTCTCCCCTAAACTATTTAGATTAAATCTAAATGGGGATTTATGGGTAAATAACATTGCAAACATAATACTTTACCACAGTACCCACAGCCCTATTACTTACCAAAGAGATGTATTGACCAACTGTACACCAGTACTGGAAATAAGCAAGAGATGCTATTTAGTGTCAGAATTATGAAAGGGTTTGAGCTAGATATACAGCACAATGGATTGAATAGTAAACCTATTCAAACAATTTCTTTACACATGCAAAGTGAGGGTTTGCCTGAGAAGGACCTGGAAAAGAAACTAGAAGAACAACATTATCAGTCAACAAGGACTGATAGGAAAAGAAAGCTATGGATCACATCTGGGACCCACCAATCACCCTGGGCAGCAGCCATGCCAAGCACTGTAAACTTATTCTTGGCAAAGGAGCTGGACTAAGGACATTGCCCCTGCCCAACTCAACTCCAAGTTGTGTAACTCTGCCTGTCAAGAAAAAACAGCATTGTGCAATTAAAGATTAGCTGCTTCCAAATGAAGGAGATTAACTGCTCGACCAATGGTGAAATGATGAAACTTAGGCCACCTATTTCCAATTGTTTGAGGCTATTGTGTTTCTGAACTGATAGTGTTAAAGAAAAGTAAATTGAATTTTTTTTGAGGAAACAGTGATCTTGCACTCTCTCTGCTAAAAATCTATCTCAACTCCAATTTTGGTTCTCAGAATGAGCAAAAAGAGGAAATTTTCTAAGCATATGAAATAATAGGACACATCAATAAAGGGGGGGAATAGTAGAATCCTCAGTGAAAATATATCTGTTTTAGTTATTTTAAGAAGAGAAAAGCTCAGGAAATTTAGAGTGTGCAGCCTCAAAAAGATTCTAGAGAATAGTATTTCTAAAAAAAATATGACTAAGCAGAAAATAATATTGGACTAGTAAAGACCGGATGTAGATGAAAATATAAGCTTGCTGAATCTAAAACTGCAATTGAGTCACTAACTAGACCATTAATGTGCCAAACATTATCCAGTGGAAATTTCTGCAGTGCTGGTAACTTTCTATGTCAAGGGTCAGTGATCTTTTTCTGTAAAAAGGAAGAGAATATACATGTTAAGTGTTAAGAACACATATGATCTCTGTGGTATATTCTTCATATTCACAGACCTTTAACGATGTTAAAATAAAATTTAATCCATATGGTATTCAATAATAATACATGGATAGTATTTACATTCTCATACTTATTAAGATAGCCATAATTTTATATATCAAGTGTTGATGAGGAATTAGAACTCTCCTATGTGTCTGTTGTGTGGAAAATGGTTTGGTAGTTCCTAAAGACATTGGCATTACACTGTATTTCTTAGCAATTCTCATCCTGGGTGTACACCTAAAATAGCCAAAAATTGGTGTTTACACAAAAACTTGTACATGAATGTTCAATGGCAATATTGTTCATTAATAATAAAAAAGTGGAAACAACTCCAGTCTTATCAACAAATAAACATAAGCAGAAAGTAGTACTGTGTACCCTTATTATGGAATAGTATTCAGCTATAAACAAGAATATAGTGCTGATCTGTGTTTTAGCATTAATCAACTGAAAAATTGCACTAAGATTCCATATATAAAAACATGGATTTCACTTATACAAAACATGAAACACTTTGAATTAGATATCCAGAGACAGACAGCAGGTTAATGGTTGCCAGGGGTTAGGGCAAGAAAGAATGTCAAGTGGCTGTTTGATGCATGCAGGGTTTTCTATGGATCTGAACTAGGTGGTGGCAATGACTCTACAGCATTGGGAATGTATTAAATGCCACTTGTTTGCACACTTAAAGTGGGTAAAATGGAAAGCGTTATGCTTTGTGGATTTGATCATAGTTAAATGAATAAAGATAAAGCTTACATAAAAAAATAAGAAAAGGAAAGGCCATGGGATTGATTTGACCCTGTGTTGCAGTTTGCCCATATTTTCACTGCCCCGGGGACCTACAGGCCCATGTGACTACCGATTTCATAAAAGAGCATAGTCAAACAACTATCTCTTAATTTTATTTCATTTAAATTATTTCACAATGAAAATAACCACGTCACTGGTGGCTGTGTGGCTATAGTGATTGAAGGGAAGAAAAGCTTAAGGAATTCCTTCAGAACTCAGAGGAAAGACACATGTTTAAAGACAGGCATGAGATGAAGGAGAAAGACCCAGACAGACTCCTAGAAAGATGGAAAGGGAAGACAGAGGAGAGGTGAGGTCAAGGAAGAAAGAGAAATAGTTTTTGGGCTTTGTGAGTTGGCTGGATTCACTGTGCCATTGTTAGCACAGAATAACGAAAGGACAGCAAAGCAGATATATAACCTGTTGAAGTTGTTTTGAATTTGAAAGTTAAAATGATTTGTAAAAGCATCAATGCCTGGAGAAAAAAAATGTATTATTTAGAATGTTACAAATGCCAGAATGATCTCAGACTTTTTTGGGGATTCCACATGCCATAGGCAAAGCTAGAGGCCTGCAATGGTGAAGGTTTTAGAGACAGAGGGCCCAAACCACAACCGCAAACCCACTTATGTATCACAGAGCGCCATCATTGGAATTAAACCTGAATACTGAGGTTTCAGTTTAGAAAATATAACTCACACATTAACATCTTTGTTCTCAAAAGTAAAACAAATAACGTGTGTCATAGGTTTGTCTCTGCTAGGCTATATAGAGTTTTAAGGGAAGAAACACTAACCTTAAATTTTTTGATTTACAATGAGTGTGGTGACACTGTAGTCCTGGCTAGAAGGCTGAAGTAGGAGAACAGCTTGACCACAGAAGTTAGTTCAAGGCCAATCATGTACATAGTAGGATTCTAGCTCCAAAAAACAAATAAATACATGAATGAATAGATAAAATCATATTCTTTACTTACTTAGATTAGTATGCATGTTCAAGCACAAAAGACATTTTCAGAGTTACAGATGCTCAGAAAAATCAACACCCATTGAAAAGGAAAAATTTTTGCTTAGAGTAATCTGGTAGAAATGACTTACCATTTTTTTAAAAATCCAAGAATGAAAAAAATCTACAAATAATTCTTGTTAATATGGTTATAATGTAAAGCATTTATAAAAATAAATAAAAGTAAGCATTTTATGTGAATCAAAACATATCATATAGCATCAATGAAACCTGAATATGAAGGATAAGAAAAGAATGTGAATTCAGCTAGATTTTTCTCCAGTGTGTGTTTCTGATGTGGATTTATTTTAGTTACAAGAAACTATTTTTCTAGTGCCACATTTTGCGATGTGCTCCCAATATTGGCTTCCTTCCCATAGCAACGTTTTACAACAATCATTTGATGGTATTAGAGTCAAACTTATCAGGATATGTGGCTGCTTTCTGCCTGAATTTGGGAGCAGTGATTCTAGAAGTTCTCTGCAGATCTTCTCTTCTCAGGTTTCTGACCTCTAGTAAGGGTTGTCACAACCTAGTACAACAGAAATGATCTGATTTTTTTTGTGATACCTTCTTAGTAATTACATTGCTCAATCATCACTTATGCCCAGCATCACTGGATTACTTTAACCCTCAAATTATGTATTTTCATATGACTTCAGAGAAAAGCTGAAAGCACCATAAATTATTAAACAAACCTCCTTTTTTAATGGGCGGGTCCTGCTAATTGATAAAAGAAGCTGAAGTTTCCTGAAAATATAGATCCAAACTTTTTTAAATAAAGGAAAGAAATGTTAACCACAACCAATTTGTCTTTGTACAAGCTGGACACTATCGGAAATAAACAAAGTCTCAAGATGTTTCACTTATCTCATTTTAACCTTCCCAATAGAAATAGAACCAAAGCATTCCAAAAAAGGGCATGAGATGCATCATTTTTCACAATATATACAAATGGTTTAAATTCTGACAAACTGAACTGAGTGATCCAACTTTGTACAGTCTATAAAAGTTTTACCTGAAAGTTAACCAAGAAATATTAAAATCAAAAGTGTTATTTAACATATTCTAGACAAGGCAGATGGTACATATTCAAAAATAATAAAACCTGCAGTACAATTTAAAGAATGACACAGTAAATAGAACAAAGAGTGTTTATGTTGATAAGAGTTATTATCTATACATATGCTGTAATAATCTTGATTCATTATATTTCCTATAAATATCATCAAATGATATAAATGAAATGCTACAAAAATGAACCAAGAAATTTTAAGTACCACTGCATGAGAAATGAGACAAAATACTTTCATTCTTTCATAGATCATGAAGATGAAAATCCACATGGAATTTTGAATTCAAGCTTATTAAACTATATATGTGAATATTTATCATTGTGTTCCATAAAAGATAAAAATAATCCTGCAAAATGTTTGCGGAATATTTACAAAAATATACTCTTGGCAAAGAAACTTCTCAAAAAATTCTGAGAAGTAGAAATCAATACTTCAGTGATTCTCCTGCCTCAGCCTTCCAAGTGTGCCATCACATCTGATTACACACACATTTTAAAAGAGTGAATGTGATGTACATTTTTCTTGATAGATTTTAGAATTTCAAATAAAATGCTGACCAAGGTGGGTAATATGAATAGCAATAGCATCTGAGGAATAATTAAGTGGAAGGACATATTCAGCAGCAAGATAAATAAATGTTTTCAAACATTTTTGTCAAATACATCTCATGGTCCATAATGAATTATGAGCTAGGTTTTTTGAAGACTCATTACACAGTTGCTATCATCTTGTCGCTTAAAATATGAATGTAGTCTTTTTTGAGATATGAATAACATTCATACTACATAAATCCTGGATGCCTACTGCTAGACTCAGTACATTGTGGGTCTTCAGTATATGTTGAAGAAAGACCTTCCATGATAAATATTAATTCAAAAAGTTTGCTAAACTGTTGTTGCCAACATTTGCATTAATAGTACTGATACAGTCATAGATGCATTTCTCTTTTTCCTTTATTTCTGCTGTTCCTTCTATACAGTCTATACAGTCTCCCATTTGGAGTCTAATTTCTATGTGTCCTCTATAACTTGATTTAGGCATTGATTTCCTCAGAAACCTCCTTTTCCACTTCACTTCTATACAAGCCTGTCCAGGTGAGTGTCCTTTCCTACCTTCTCATATTATCTTGAGAATGTATAACTGCCTTTGTACTTATTACACAGATATTATTTGTATGTCTATTTGTCTACCTTCAAAGGCAACATTTCTGAAAGATCAGAGCTATGTCATATCAAGATTCTCAGTAACAGGTATGAAATTCGAAATTTGTAAAGACTCAGCAATATTGAGTTCTACTAACCCAGTGCATATATTTTGTTATGATATCTCTTCCCACTCCACTGTGTTTTGTGAGATTCTATATTTATTGTATTAAATAGTAGTCATGTTCTTTATTTTTACTAAGAAACATATGTTGAGTCTTTAGATGAATTGTGAACTTCTAGGGGATGAGTAGAAGTTCACAGCATCATCTAGAGACAGTAAGATATATGCAGTTCAATGAATAGGGAGTTTTGTGGAAGAGAAAGAAAAAGAAAAGTCTTTTTAGTAAGGGGTTCTGGACACTGTCAGTGGTTAGAAGCTCTCTTTCTGGGTGTAGCAATAGACAGAAAGTTCATTTTAGCATCTGAACATATACAGCCAGATTGTGTGGATTCAGGCTTGAAGCCCTTTGAAAGCTCCATCCTCATGCCCTGAATGTCCATCACAATTTGCTTTCGTGCTTCAGATTTCCAAATTGTGAACTTTCTGGTCCTCATCCTGTGCCTCTTTTCTTCTTAGTCCCAGATATTTCTTGGGTAACTGATCTTATATGAAGAAACATAATAAATTTCTTGTCACTCTTGAGGGACAACCAGGATTTTAAGTAAGTTTAATATGTCATGTTATTTATTTCCTCAATTTATGTAGAGATCATAATTTACATTTTAGAGTGGAGGAAGCTGGGTTTCACAATCCTTAAATTACACATTATGGATTACACATGTAGGAGGAAACTGGGATTCCAGGATATATGGGTACTTTGCTTGATTTTGTTGATATTCGAAATCCATGAAAGAATTTGGAAAGCAGAATATGAAAATCAAACTTTTGGTTTAGAAAATTTATTGTGGAGGAACATGGAATATATCCTGGTGGCAGCAAGGGTGTCATGATTCTGGTGAAAGATATTGATTACCTGAATTAAGTCAATGACAGTAAGAGAGTAGATAAGAAATATTTGAGAGAAAAGAATATAAGTACAGATACCAACTTCTTGGAGGAGGTGGTTGATCATTTGGTCATGGTCACAGAGACTTGGCCACAAATTCTGATTTCCACAACTTCCTTGCAATATAAACTTAGGCAATCTACAAAATTTCATTAACTCTCAGTTTCCTCATCTTCATAAAGGAGAATGATAATTTTTCCTTGTTCACAATATTGTAAAATTTTATATATATATATATATCACACTATATATCATAAACACTACATATATATGTAGATTTTATATATATATATTATATAATACTACTAATAATATAGTAGTTAAATAATATAGTAGTAATGATTTACCAAGGACCCATTTTTATATATATATAAATTATATATATATTTAATATATATATATAAATATATATAATATATTATATATATAATATATAATATATTATATATTATAAATAAAATTATATATATTTACATATATGTAAAAACGGGTCCTTGGTAAATCATTACTACTATATTATTTAACTACTATATTATTATTATTTTTAGTGGAAGAGGTAAAGAGGGTTTTAACTGATGGTAACCACAGGGAGGAAAGGTTAGAGTTTGATGGGAAGCTTGAATTTTCTTTTCTGAGGCAAGAATGATGGGAAACAGAGAAGAAAAAGATGCAAAATGCAGTTGAAAAGTTGCAGGCATCTTGATTGGATCTGCTTCTAGGGTGAGGTAGTCAGTAGCTTTTCTAGGCATTTTTTCCTGACCACTGGTCTGGAATCCTTCCTTTTGGATACCTGATAACCCAAGTTTTCAGTAAATCTCCAAACTGTGAAGCATACAAGTGGTAGAGACAGAGGACCAGGCTAGCTGTCTCCACTCCTTATGAGCAGTGGTTGTTAAAGCTTTGCTGACCAGGTACGAGTATTTGCTTTTTTAGATCTTTAGAAGAATTGAGTGATTCTATATTGATGGACTCTAGCACTTTAAATGTGTTTTTGTTTTGGAATGATTATAGATTTACAGAAAAATAGCCAAGAAAAGTATGGAGAATTTTTGTGTACCTTTCACTTGATTTCTTCAAATTTTAACATCTATATCATACTTTTGTCAAAACAAATAAATTACCATTGGTACATTGTTAATAACTACACTTAAGATTTTACTTGCATAGCACAAACTTTTCCACATTTGAGTATTTTGTGTTATTTGAAGATCCACTTGAGGGTACTACATTGGATTTAGTCTAGTGTCTTTTTGATCCTTAAGTATTCATGCCTTCATGAGTTTATTTAGTGTGCAGATATAAATACAGATGCAAAGGGCAAAGTATTGCTTGCATAAGGTAGTCTGCACACACATATGCAAAGATAAAGGAAATCCTTTAGAAACTGAGTAACCATCACTGCCCCAGACACCAATGTCAGCTAACCCTTTTGTATTTCTCAATTCATCTCTCTTGGGCATCTGGGGAGAATTCCTGCATCTCACAGAAGCAGGTCTCCAAATTAAATTCTTTAAACACAATGGGACCAGGAATGCAGCATTTATAAATTACCTATGAGGGTCTGTAAACATCAGATTGCTTTTTTTAAATTTAATTGCCCTTTTAAATATTTAATTCAAAGACAGGGCTGGAGGAGAGTCATGGAGGAGGTGTATGGGAGAATTCCAGTACTGTTTCCTGTCTGTCAAACGGACAGCCCACCCAGAAAGATTAACCCAGATTCCCCCAAAGAAATCTGTGTCAAATTGACGCTGAGTTGGTCTGGCGTTGGAGGAGAATCTTGAGGTGAGAAGATTAACTCTCTCCATGCCCTGGGGCTCTAAGAGAAAGACTTTCAAAGCTTTGCCTTGCACAGCACCACAGAAGGCAGAACAGCAAGGATTTCTCCCTGTGAGGAGTGTCAGGCACTGGAGGAAGCCGAGCGTGAGCCGATGAGGAGGTGTTATTACTCAGGGGGGATTTCCCACCTGATTGCTCGGGATTTGTCACTGATATTTTATCACACTGCATGCTTGCTGTGAGTTTGCCTTAGAGGAAATCTCCTACCCACTGTGTGCTGCAGGCCCAGAGGTGTGATCTGACTCCTGATCGGCCACCAATGGAGTAACCCAGTGTTTCCTGTTCCTCAGTTCATAAGGAGGCTTTTACTTAATGCTAATGAAGTTTTTCATGTCTGGGCTTTTGGATCTTGTTTGTATGTGCATTTTCATTTCAAAGTGCGATCTCTTTCAATTCTTGCAGAACTGTGGATACTTAAGAGTTGGTCCTTAATTGTTAACTTAATCCTTCTTTTCTAGTCTGCTTGGATTGGTTCATCTTCGTGAGGTTTCTTGAGAAGCAAAATTAATGATATTTACTGCCTATCATTAAACAGAGGCCCAGGGAAAGAATGATAAGAATATGTGGGTCAGAGACATATAAAGAAGAAACATGTGGGACCAGAAACTCACTACTTTTTGTCTGTCAACCAAAAAGTCTCACATTTTCTTTTTCATGTTGAGGTGGGTTTTGAATGCCCAGGACTTGGCCCACAAAACTCATCCAGGAAAAGCAACTCTAAGACTGACTTCTACTGATACACTGACAAAAGCAGTCTTGTTTTGGAAGCCACACTGGGTTTTGTTTGTTTGAATCACATTTATAGTTTGTACTGAATCGGAATTACTTCCTTAAATCTTCACCTTACAAATGTGGTAAGATCTGTTTTCCAGTTTCTACCAATGATGTCAGTTTTTTCTTGAATACAAGGCACTATGAAAACTCTAGGATCATTAGCTACTATTACAATTGTTGCTAGTATTTAAAGAATTCTTGATGATATAACTTTTAGGGTATTAAGTATGAATAAAAGTTCTCAGGATTGCCTTTGAATTTCAAGCTGGGCACTCATGGACCATATCTGAGATCTGAATGTGTTTTGTCTGGCTATGCACCGTGGCTATGAATAGCTTTGAATGCAACAGTCTTTTCCTCTCCTTATTGTCTTATACCCAATAAGCTTCATATATTTGTTTCATGTATAATAGGTTGAATAGGGGTTCCTCAATCAAGTTCTAATCCTAGGAGTCTTACTTGGAGAAAAGGTCTTTGTATATGTAATTAAATTAGAGATATCAAGATGAGATCATCCTGGGTTTAGGGTTGACCCTATGTATCTATAGATACATAGGGTCAACCCTAAATATCTATATCTCTATCATCTATCATCTATCTATCTATCTATCTATCTATCATCTATCTATCTATCATCTCCTCATAAGAGAAAGGCAGAGGAAGAATTGAGATATAGTGAAGACTATGTGAAGATGGAGACAGAGTTATTCCTCCATGCAGAAGTGGAGACATAGTTATTATACTACAGCCAAAGAAGGTCAGGACCAGCAGAAGCTGGAAGAAGCAAGATTGGAGTCTCCTTTAGAGATTTTGGAGGCTTCCAAGCCCTTCTAATATCAGAATTTTGGACTTCTAGTCTCCAGAATAGTTACCGAATCATCTATTGTTTGAGGTTACCATATCTGTTTTAAATTGTTATAATAGTCATTGGAAATGAATATATTTCTATATACTGTTTGTTTTCAAGTTTCTGCCTATTTGCATATGTGTATTTGTATGTCTATGTACATATTTGAGAGCCTGTGTTTATTAAGCCATTGTCTTTTAGTTAGAAACAACTGCCTTTAAAACACTAGACTTTCATGCTTACCAACATCCTTCTTTTCTTTTTATCATGGTCTTTTCTGGTCTTTATGCTATCTCCAGTTTTTTTCCATCTACCAGCTGTTCTCCTTTCTGGTGACAGAGCCGTCACACTGATAAAGACAGTTAATTTATGATTTAGCAATGAACTCTGTCATAATGATTTTGAATACCTACCTTATGTCCCATTGTCTGCTAAGGACTACTGATAATTGCTTAGGGAAACCAGACATGGTCTCTAGTCTCATTGGCTTATCTTCTGTAATAGGCATGCTAGACTCAGAGATGAAGCATGCAGCGTCCTCCTCCTCCTCCTCTTCTTCCTCCTCCAAAGAAGAAGGGATTGTAATCAGCAGGGAAGATTTAGCTCAGGTTCTGCCTCAACTGTCTCACTCCAGTCAAGCCCTTCCTGGGAAAATGCACCCCCAGCACCACGCCTATTGTTGAGGGAGGGGAGGGCTCGTTGTGGTGGTTTTGCTTACTCCTTTAGGGTTGGTTGGGGCTTTTTGAAGCCTGCATACGTACCTGATGCCTTCCTCTTTTACACTCCCCTACTTTTCACAGGTGTTGACCCCTCCCCACAATAATCTTGCTCCAGAGAACCACATCTGCTTGCTGAGAATCCAATGTGAGCCATGGGTCAAAGGCAATTAAAGCAGTGCTTATACAAAACCATATGAAATTGAAATTGTGTTGGGTGCTCCAAAACTATGCACTGGATTCCTTGGCTCAGCTCTACATTTGGAGTTTGAACCTCTGTCTCACACCTGAGTGGTTGTCTAAATGTGGGTATTTTCTTTCCCTTTTTTCCCTCTTTCTACCAGCAGAAATATTATTACAAATTCTGTTATTATTGTTCTTGACTAGAGGTTGACAAACTGTGGTCCAGCCTACCATCAGTTTGGATATCTACAGTTTTAATGGAACATGTGTTCATTTGTATGTTTTGAAGTTTCTTGCTTTGGATTTTGAGCTTCAGTGTAATTTCTCAGCTTTTGGGCCTACTTCTGACTATAGATTTTTTTTCTTTCTGGCCTAGAAAGTTTCAAACAACTGTAATTTGCTAACATTGGACCTACTTTGGGAAATATTTATGGCCCCTTCACAACAGCAAAGCAATCTTCTTTCTCTTTTCTGTTTTTCCTTTAATTTTATAGAAAAGTAAAACAAAATTTCAAAATAAAATAGGATAATAACAATGATTAATATGTTGCATATTGTTATCTTCAAAGTAGCCACTCAGCGTACAAGAAAAATACGTAAAAAATTCTCCAAGCAACATCAGCACAAACTTTTCTTTTCAATGAACTAAGAGAAATTAGTAATACCACTATCTTGTATTTTTTCCTTTTCCTTTCCTTCTTTTCCCTTTTCTCTCACCCTAGTTCTTCTGACCTTTTAAATGATTTCTTCCTATTTCACAATATCTGTTGTGCAGTTTGAATTTTATTTACTCTTCAGTTTTCTACATCAGGGAGACAATACAATGTTTACATATGTGAGTCTTATTTATTTCACTTATGAGTATGATCTCAAGTTACATCCACTTACTGATAAAAGTCTCAAATTTATTCTTCCTTATGGCTGAGTAATACTCCATTGTATAAAAAGGTTGCATCTTTTTTATTCATTCCTATGTTAATGAGCATTTTGGTTGTTTCCAAGATTTAGCTGTCACAAATTGTGCTTCTATAAACATAGGTACACATTTATTTGTTTTTAATTCTTCCAGGAAAGTACCCAGGAGGGGAATTGCTGGACCAAATGGCATTCTAGTCCTCGATTTTTGAGGAATATCTACACTGATTTCCAGTGATTGCATCAGTCTGTACTCCCACCAACAGTGCAAAAGGGTTCCTTTTTCCCCACAGCCCCTTCAGCATTTATTGTTAGTTGATTTCTTGATGATAGCTTTTCTTTCTTGAGTGAGAAGAAATCTTAGCTTTGTTTTAATTTGCATCTCTTGAATGAACAATGATACTGAACATTTTTTCATATATTTGCTGTTTGTATTCCTTCATCTGAGAAATGTGGAGTCATTTTAGATGCCCATTTTTGGATTGAGTCTTCGAATTTGAGGGGCCTAATTTTTAAAAGTTCTTTATATATTCTAGATAAAAGTGTTTTGTCTGAGGGGTAAGTGGCTTGTGGTGAATTGAAAACTGACAGTCAATTTAAACACCAACTGAACTGAATTAGCATGGTGCTGAGTGTACATGGCCGATCTGAGGATTGTTGTCAGCATAAAAAGGAGACCTGGAGAGAAAAAGTGGTGGTGTTGTTTGTGCTGTTGGTTCTCCTGTTGCTGTGGGTTCTCCTGAAGGTGCTTGCTCCATTTCTTTCCTAATCTGAATTTGGCCGTTCTCATTGTCAAAGGAGCTCAGGACCTTTTTGCTGGGAATGGCTGTGGTTCACTTGGGGGAGCTCTGGTTTGTCCTTTTAGCATTGCCTTCTGGCTCCAGAGGAGAAGATGTGTGCTGTTCAGTCTCCACAAGAAGTTTGTCATGGTGGCTTCTTGATATAAATTCAGCAGTTCTTATCATCAGAGGAGCTGGGGACCTCATTGTCACTGAGGATGGCCGTGGTACTTTTCAGGGGAGCCCTGGTCTTTATTTTGAGTGTTGCTTCTTGGCTCCAGTATAGAACCCTCAGTCTACTGGCACAGATCCTTTACCCCACAGACTTTCATGAGTCATTGTCATGGGCTCTAGGCCTCCAGCTTGACTTGTGGAAGGCATTGTCATGGGCTCTGTGTTTTCAGCTGAATTTATGCAGGTTATTGCCATGGAATCCAGGTCATCTGCTAGATTTTCTAGGTCTTTAGTGCGTGGACAGATTTCCTGCATTTTCTTTATATTTCACTCCTTGGGTGATCATTATAAATAATACTATAAAATACGTGTCCTATAATAATTGTTCTCCTTACAACCCCTGACTACAACATGGCTAAAACTGTTTCCCACTTTGTTGGATGTCTTTTCACTTTCTGGTGATTTCTTTGTTGGGAAGCACAGTGACTCTTTTCTGTCTGAAATACTGACCTGTGCTTTGAACTTACCAGTCAATCAAGTCAAGACACTAGAGCTGTTTTAAAAATGCTTCCTAACATTTGGGGCCTTTACTTCAATCAAAATGTTTAAGGCCCAATGATAATGTGATAAAGAGGAAGATAACACAGGTTCCAGGGCAGGTGAGGTTGAGCAGAGGATAAACAGAGGGGTGGAAAAAGCCATCCTAGTGTGGTGGTTTCTTCTGTTTTCTCAGTGCATTTGCTTCTATGGAATCATTCCTACCTTTCGTGTCACTGTGTAATATGCTCACACTCTGCCTCTGAAGACTTAGTCTGTAATTCATCTTGTTAGGCAGAATTTTTTGGGCTGAAATTTGTGTTAATGGCAGAGTTGACCTTGGTTCTAGGTTGGTTCACATTGTCACAGGAATTTGTCTTTCTAGTTTAGAGAATCAGAGAATTCTTGGTTTATGTGTCTGGGACTTTTTTTCATTTTCTCGCATGATATTGAACAATTTGGCTCAAGCTGCAAAGTGTCCCAGTGTCATGGAACTGGAGACGTATAAATGAGCTGTCTTCTTATGATAAGAAGTAAAGATAACCTACACATTTGACTCTTTTCTTGGTTCTCCTTGGTAGGCCTTTTAGGTTTTTTTATACTCAATAAATACTAAGTTATTTAATAAATGCTAGAAGAGTTGGATTCATAGAGTGGGGCCTGAGAGCCTCTGCCTCTTTCCTTGTATCCGTGACTATTGCAGGATGCTGGCATGTTGTAAACATGAAACTAGTCAATAGATTATATTTAAAGAAAGGCTTTGGACCAATGAAACGCAATAGCCAGCCTTGGGTCTGGAGGTTTAAAGCAATTGGAAACAGCCTTTTGACATCAGGGGAAAGTCAATAAGTCTTAAAACTATTTTAATCTGTGATCATTAAGTTACTTTTTGTCAACTAATGAAGATTGAGAAGGCCAAATTCTTCACCTGAGTGTTTCTCGGTATGGCCAGTGGACTAGTTATATTGGAATAATCTAGGAAAAAATCTGTTACAGAAACGAATTCCAGGGGACTGGAAAAGATGGCAGACCAATAGGTAGGAGGATATGGAGCCTCTCTGAGAGAAACAGCTCAAATGCCAGAATAGAACACCCTGGAGAGACCCAAACAGAGGGACATGGATTCTCTCAACCCAGGAAGAAACTGAAGTGAAAGAAACTACTCAAATATGAGGTCTCAAGGCTATCATTAGAGAAACTAAGATCGGCAAGCATGGCGCTCTTGCTGAGCTGCCTGAATTCGTGCCTGAGATTGACCTGAGTGACCGAATCCGCACCAGTGTGACTGGCTTGAGTGGCCCCGAGCATGGAGCTGAACCGCCCTGCGCGTGACTTGCCTGGAACTGGCCCTGCATGAGACCCACCCAGAGGCACTGTGAATTCGTGCCGCAGCTGCACTGAGGTCAGAGGTCAGTGATCACAGCAGTTCTCAGGGACCAGCATCAACACAGGATGAGTGATGGGAAGTGCATGGGACACCCTCCCACAGGAAAGGGGCAACAACTGGATGACATGTTGGAGTTGGGCAGGACAGCCCTAACCCTTTAAGGAAGGGGCTTCAGTTGGTTGCTCCCCTCATGGAGCAGATTGGTGGGATCTGCTTGAACTGGGCTGCCTCCTTGGCCAGGAACCAGTGGGTCACCACAATTAATTCCCTAAGCATGGCACACACTGACACAGTGAAGGCCTGCGAAGGTTGACTGGCCTAGAGGGAAGGAGCCAGCATATACTGCCCTTGCCTGCACTTCAGTCTCTGATAGCGGACTAGAGAGGGCAGAAACCCCTAGCCTCCGTGCTCCAGAAGAGCCCTAACCAACAAGAAAAGGGGCTGGGAATTATACTTGTATGGAAGGAACCAAAAACATGATGACAGAGAGAAACAAGAAAAAGCCCCCAGCCCCCAACCCTGAGAATATTGATCCAGGAGAGGTAAATACAAAAGAGATTGAGGGCAGCAAACATCAACATCAAACATAGCATCAGTGGACATAATGAGATATCTTCGGGACCTCATAAACAAGATCAAAACTGAAATATGAATTCAATTAAACAAGAAATAAGTAGATTAATAAAAGAAAGGATGGGCATCTCTCAAGAAGACACAGGCAGAAAAATGGAGAAACACAAAAGGAGAGAAATGTTCAATGAAGAATATAAAGAAAACCTAGAATTCATGAAGCAGATTCAAAGAGATTTATCAGGAAACTAAAAACTCCATAGAAAATTGGCAAAACCGCTTGAAAGAAACCAAAGATAGACTATCACAAATTGAACACAGGCTTACAATGTGGGATCATGAAAGGGAAGATTTCTTAAAAATAACAAGGGAAGAGGCAGTAACAATAAAAAGGCTAGAGGATGGCAAGAGGACCTATAACTTAAGAATAAAGCATGTGAATGAAGAAGCAGGAGTCAAACCAAAGGAATTGCAAAGGCTATTCACAGAAATTATTAAGGAAAACTTCCTAAGCATATAAAAAAGAAATGATATGCAGATGTATGAAGCATATAGAACTCCAGCCACCTCTAACCAAAACAGAGCTACACCCAGACACATAATAATCAAGATCCCAGAAATTCAATATAAGAACAGAATATTAAAAGCCATCAGAGAAAAGAAACAGATCACCTATAAAGTGATCTGTGAAAAAAAAAACCTATCAAAATCACGCAGACTTCTCGACACAGACCATCAAGTCAAGAAGAGCTTAGAGTGAAGTAATTCAAGCCCTGAAGGAGAACAACCTCCAGCCCAGATTGATGTATCCTGCAAAACTCTCTCTAGAAATTAATGGAGAAGCAAGATGCTTCCATGACAAAGAGGAACTTGGAGAATTTGTGACCACCAATCCAACCCTACAAAAAATACTGAAGGACATTCTAGAGAGAGAGAGAAAAAGAATATGAGCATTTCAGAAACAGTGGCAGAGAGGCCTCAATGAATGGGGCAGAGAAATGAATGAAAGAGAATGAATGAATGAATGAATGAGAAAGAAAAATAGACAACCAATGGCAGAAAAATAGAATAGCAGAAATGAGGCAGAGAAGATTGACTATAATCGCTAATATAGATGGACTCAATATACTAACAAAAAGAAACACAGGCAGAGCAGATCAGGAGATAGGGTCCATTGAGATGCTATGTATAGGGAGTCAGTGGGACCTAAAATAAGCAATGCACCCTATGGGAGTGAAAGGGGAGGAACTGTCTAAAAATGGAAGGCAGAGGATATTGTTAATAGGGTAACAAGGTTTAAAATCTACATTATTCTCATCACTCTGCTTAGGTGGATTACATGCTGTTCCAGTTTGTCTACTTACACTAGACTTGAGGACACTGTCAGCTATCCCCAAAATAAGAGGACATATTACGGTAATCACCCTTAATTTCCTATCAACTTAATCTGAAGCCCTTTATAACTGATACTGTCTTATTATGACTAATCTTACTTGAATCTGGTTTGTTAGATTGCTATTTTGTATTGACTGATTTTATTCAAATCTGTTATGATTGATAGCATCAAGTCTAAGAGTATAGGCAACTATACTGAAGATGACAAGATTCACTAAGATACCCACTCTGGTTTGATTATTACCTGCTTTTGAAGTCTTATAATGTCTCCAATGCTTTGTTTTTATTAATGTTGTTATATAGTGCTGAGACATCATGGTAACCATTGTAGATCACCTTGTATTGTGGTTTTATATGACTTTTTGCTTCATGCTTTTCTAGGAATTGTTTTGTTTTATCTTGCTTTGTTTTGTTTTTCCTGCTAATACAGAAAGGATAGATATACATGTAGAGACTCATGCATGTGTAGAGCTTATAAACAGTTTATGAGAACCAACTATATAATGCATGTTGAAATGAACAACCACTTTGAAGAAAAAGAGACACTACATTACCCAGTGCTGATTCCATAATGCCAGCAAGACTATCATTCTTTGTTCAAAGTGATTTTAGCTTGTTTTGTTTTGTTTAAGTTCAACACACATGAAGGTATGGACAGCTGTTTCTAGGAGAATGAGAAAGACTATGACAGCCATTCTTGGCTTCCCTATTGTATGGTCTTGAAGACCTGAAATGCCTTCCTCATCCTGTTCAGATCAGTTCCATACTATGTTGTTTCATGTGAATTCCCTGTATGTGACAATATGGACAACTATTTGGAAGAAAACAAGAGTCAATACAATAAAAAGTGAATATCTCCGATTGTCTAGCTTTGAAATTTATGTCTCTTACATTGCTTTCTTGTGATCTGCTTTGTTCTGTTTGTTGTATTTAATTTTATCCTTTGATATAATTGCATGTATGTTTAAGTCTGTAAAATGGATGACCATATTACTGTTTTTGTCAGATCGTGGAGCAGAACTGTTAACAGTCCCACTGTTTGAATGTCTATTTTGCATGTTTTAATTTTGTAATTTAAATAACTATTTCCAAGATGTCAGTATGTAAGTTATCAATTAATGATTTCTTAATTTTTTGTTGTTGTTGTTCTTTTCCTTTTTTCCTTGGAATTCTGTATTGTTATTACCCTTTATTCTGTTTTGTTTGGTTTGGGTTTTTTCTCTTTAAATAAAATTAAAAAAAAACCCAAGCAGATTCTAGTGAGCTTCTGCTATGCAAGTGAATCAGAATCCTAGAGGGAGATGGGGAGGAGATGTTGGTAAGTTGTGGAATCCCTCAAGTTAAATGAGATCTCCTGGTAATCCTTATATTCACTTATATTTCATAGTCCTTCAATTTGCTGATATTTGAGAACCAGAGGTGAGGAAGACATTCTTTTATGTGTTAACAACAAAATATCTAATGACAATGTATGTCAAATGCTACAGAAAAGACCATGTAAAACAGCATGGAAAGACAGAACATGGGTCACTGAGCCAACCCGTCAATTCATTGATTATTTTATTACAATTGTCTGAATTGACCAAAACTCCAGCTGTTTTGTTGGCTGGCAGGACAACACTTGATTGTTAGATTGTTGAGAGAAACTGATTTCCTATAAGTTCCACGCTTGATCACTGAAGGTGTTTGGTACATTTTGTAACGGACCTTCAGGTATTGATACCATAAAGAAAATGACATGCAAACCTCTCTGAGATGTGGCAGAGAGTAACTCATTGCACCCCTCTCCAGACTTTCACTGAGTATTCAAATGGGCAGGTGCCACAATAGAAGCTATGAGCTAGTGTTCACAATTTAGGGATTTTATTTTCTTATCAGGAATAGTCAATTCAACTACATAAATAAAATGATTGCAACTTATAAAACTTATTATACTGTGAGTCCATGCCAAGTGCCAGATGAATAAAACAGACCATGTCTTTAGAAACCCATTGAAAAGTGAAATTTCTGTTCTCCTAGAAAATGAGAAATTGTAGGAAAATAGACAGATACGAAGAGGAGATTCCAAAGATGTTTTTGGATGGTGAAGTAGTCAAAGGTTATCTAGAGAAACAGAATGAACAGAGGGGGAGAAGGAGAGAGAAAGAAAGAGAATGAGGGAGGGAAGGAAGAGGAAAGGGAGAGGGAGAGAGAGAAACAAGAAAAATATGGACAGGAGGAGGAAGAGAAGGAAGAGAATAAAAAGGAAATGCATAGAGAAAAAGATACATCAAGGAATTGGCTCAGGTGGGGAATAGATGCTGAGATGCTGGCCCCGTCCAAGATTGCTGGCTGGGCCAGCAGGCTGGAGACCTAAGGAAGACCACAGCAGGTGTCCAATGTTAGATGGATGGCAGAATTTCTTCTTCAGGTGAGGTCAGTCTTTTTCTTAAAATCTTCAACTGTTGGTGAAAACTACCACATTATGGAAAGCAATATGCTTTACTCAAAATATACTTATGTAAATTTTTAATTTCATCTGGAAAATGTCTTCTCAGAAGCATGCAGAGTAGTGTTTGACCACTATGGCCTCACCAAATAGACCCATTAAAGGTAACAATCATATCTGGTGACCAGGCTTGAAAATGAAGGATCTTTGTGTAGTAGAAACAGAAATCTCAAGGGTGTTAATCTTACAAACTCTATAATCTGGCACTTTCTTCCTCAAGATTGGCCACAGTGCAGGGGGTACAAAAGGTCTCTCAGAATCATAATTGTATTTTCCATTTCCATATCCATTATTCTTTTGACATGCCTATCTTTGTCTGTCTTCTGTGTGACAGGCACTGTTTTAGATGCTTAGGATATAGCAGTGCACAAAACCAGCCAGTATCTACCTTTGAGGAATCATACATGAGAACACGGAGAGGCCAAACCTTCAGAAGTTTGTTTACACTAAAGAATTGTTGAGCAGACCTCATGGGAAGGTAGGTTTCAAGGGAAAGGAAGAAAGCCAGGTGTAGAATATAACTCAACCCAAATCTAATCACAAATGCAAAGGGGGAGATTGTAAGAGGGGCTTAACCTTGCTGATCTTACTGTTTACCTCTTGGGTCAGTTTCCCATGGTGAAAAACGTTTACTTCCCACTATGAAGAGCTGGCTCCAGATACTCTCTTGGGGGTACAGCTGACATCACTTTGAGACCCATTCGTTAAAATATTCTGGCATAGAGGCAGGAGCGAGACTTGTTCTTTCTACATTCTTATGAACTCTTCTTGGCTTCTGTGCATTAAGAATATTGATTAACTTAATGACATTGGGTCCTCAAGTGTCATCACGGGGACGAATGTGATCAATGAGTGTGATAGTTAATTGTGGTGTCAAGTTGACTAAAAAAGCCCAACAGATTGGTTTAGCCCAGTTCTGGGTGCGTCTGCATGATTGACTTACTGAAGGAAAACCCACTCTGGCTGTGGGTGGCACCAACCAATAGACTTGTAGCCCAGAAGGCATATAAAGAGAAAGAAAAGAAGTCATGCTGCTACCTCTCAGGAGGAGTTCTGGTCTTTGCCATCATTTTTGGATATTCATTTCTAGGCTTCTGGTGCACACTTTTCAGCCTTCCAGTGCAGACCTGTTGGCTTCCTGATCTAGGATCTCATCATTCTCTGCAGTGAGCACCAGGCTTTTCACTTTCAACTGCATCTTTCCCATCTTCAGAAAGCACACGGCCCTTTTGCATTTTTCCGTACCTGACTCTACAGGCAGTTATTGTAAGTTTACCTTATAAATTCTTTATGTAGCACATATATTGCTATATTGAAACTGTTTCTCTAGTGAAACCTAACTGATGCAGAGAGGAAGGCATATAATCAGGTAAACAAGTGGCCCGCAGAGTGGTAAACAATGAGCAGTAATATCTGAAGGAGAATTACTTTATGTTAGTCAGCACTAGTTAATGTGGGTGATAAACCATCACATCTCATTAATTTAATACAATAAAAATTTATCTTTCCCTTAGGGTAACTTTTTTTTCCTGACCTTATGGTGGCTTTCTATGAGGTCATTTTCTGCTGTTTTTTATAATTGTTTTTTATTAGTACATGTTTGCAGTACATAACGATTACATTCTTTGTAGAGAGTTGGTATATATATATAACAGGTCTTAATTTTTTTCGTCTACTTCTCCACTTCTCACTCCCTTCTCCTTCAATACATTTACTCCTTTCGAAACCATTTGAGAAAGATTTATCTCCCTACTTCCTATTATCTATATTTTGCTGTGTGCTTTAATTGTATTTTTGGTTTTTCATATAATAGAAGCCATTCAATATTTAAGCATGTACTTCTGATTTATTTCACTTAAAATTGTGATCTCAAGGTGAATTCATTTCCTACAAATAACTCAAGTTTATCCTTCTTAATGGCAGGGAAACACTTATATTGTATGCAAACTCCATATTTTTAAAAATCCTTTCATTTGTTGACAAACATATAGATTGTTTTCAAGATTTAGCTACTGTGAATTGTGTCATTATAAACATGGGTGTGCATTTATCATAGTAATGTGATGTTTTCAGAGTCATCTGGACTCAGGCAATGGAGGAAGAGAGCTCCTGAGGGCTTTTGTGTGACGTGTGGTCAGGCTTTGGGGGATGAACACTACTTCTGCTTACAATCTATCACCTGGATCTCAGTTAGCAGTTTCACTTGACTGAAAGAGAGGCTGGAAAGAATAACCTAGTTATTCATTGAGAAAGAAGACACAGATTAGATGATCAGTTGCCAATTTCTGCCACAAGAGAAAATGTTGCCATAAGTAGAAAACTTAATTTAGGGTTGAGGTAACAAAAGAGTTAAAGCAGGAAAGGTCAAATCCTGCCACAGTCACCATGAATGATCAGAAAATACCCAGTGATGATTATAGAAGTAGTTGTAGAGGGTTTTCCAAGAATCTAGGAACCTATCAGAAAGGATAGAGGCTATAAGACGACTTACAGTATATATAAACATCTCCATCATTCTTTCCATGTTACATTTGGGCTCCCCAGAAGCACATGATGAGGCAGTTTGATGTGGTGATTATTTTTAAGAAATTATCTCAGTTACTTTTCTCTTGTTGCTGAGATAAATTATCTGACATCCAAAGTTAAAGGGGAAATGGTTATTTAGCTCACAGTTTATAGAGGTTTCATGGCATGGTGGCATCAAAAAACAGTTCATGGCAGGCAGAAGGTAACAAAGCAACAAGGAACCACCACAACCCTTTCTATTTGCTTTTATTGTATCCAGGTTACTTAGGGTGGGTAGCACTCATACACTTAATCTTAGTGCCCTTGATCCTAGCATTGCACCATGAATCAATTCCAGCATCACACTTTAGATCTAGCCACCTCTGAAAAAGCCCCATCTGTGACTACACGAGGTGGGAGGCGGACATATAAACACAAGCCTTAACAGAAATCAACACATGAGGAAGGGAAGAGAACGAATGAGGACTGAGCATAGGGAACTGTGTGATGTACCTACAAAGCCTTATTGGCCAACACCATGTGTATTTAAAGGGCACACATGAGACAACAGAATTGTCCCAGGGAAAGTTCAAACTATCCTTCCTGTGTTTATTTACTGAGTGTAGGGTGTCCCAGGTAGCATGCGTATTTTTTTAGGATCACTATGGACAACTGAAACAAACCTTGAAACAACCATTCCTAAGTTGTTCTTTGCAGAGGGACAATGGAAGCTCCTTTTCCAGTCCCCTCATTACATTTTTTGTTTATTTCTCTACTGTCTGAAATAATAAACATATGCTCTTCACGTTCCTAAGGACTGACTGTTAGATATTTATAAACTACCCACTTAAGTACTCTATTTAATTCTTATCCTTCTCTTCATGTCATTTATACCCATCTAGTTTGGTCTGACCATGTGTAGATATCTCATCTGTTCTTCATTTAGGGATTTTCAGTTTTCCTATGCCATTGTTTTGTTCTCCAACATTAAAAAGGGCTTTCAACTGAGGCTTTGGACTAGTCCAACTATGTGCTTGAGATCAGAGCTCCAGTCTCTCCAAATACTTTGATGGAACTAAGGCACCACAAGGACCTTTGCCTTTTAAATTAGGCTTATCCAGAATGTAGTAAGCATAAATTTGCCTTGTTCTGCCTCTATTTATCATTAATAGGTTGAACTTCTCAGCCAGAGAAGGATAAAATAGTTGATAGCTAATGAATTAGATATCAATTAATTTCTAAGCAAACCTAATGTGCATTTAAGAAGAGAATTTAATGTCTCATTTACTCTCTATAGCTATCTTGTTAAATGCCAATTAAGTATCTAAATATTTCCTACAAGCTTAATGAATTATAATAAGTAATAAGTGATTACCACTTTTTCCTAAGATCTTGGCACTCTTGACTTCTAGTGCAATGATAGTAGATTTTTTTCTTGTCCTGTTTATGATACAGATAAAATAGACTCAGGCATGCTTAATTAGCATTACTTGCCTTATTTAGCAATAAAGAACTACACTGATGGTCAGTTTTGAGAATAAGAAAAATATTGACATATGTGCAACTAGAGAATATAGTGAATGACAGAATTTTTACTTGGAAAATCAAACGGTATCATTAAAATGCTACCTGTAATAAATGCCTAATGTTTTATATTCCCAATTCTTGCCTTCCCCAGCTCTATCTCTAAAATTCAATTCTAAGCACCAAAAGTATTTACACGCATAAACATGGGGTGATGGGGTGTGTGACCATGATCCATGGAATAAACAAAAATTTAAAGCTAGGCTAGCGGGACACTGAATTCCAGTGTACAAAATAGAGAAGATAGAGAAGTTATGACTTGGAATGTAACTTTCAGGGTTTTCGCTGCCCTTCGAAGGAGAGAGAGTGAACCCCAGGTCTGCTCAGTCAGGTTTGCTATCTAACAGCATCTATGCAGATAAGAAGAGCTAGCAACAAATTTCCAGGTGGCAGGGCAAATGGGATGCTGTTCTGTGTTAGTGAGGAATCAGGCCCTCTGCAGGAGATGCAGACAGCAAAGGAGTAGCCACTGGAGGTAGAAGTTTGAGAGGAGGTGGGCATAAGTGAGGAACGCTGGCCAGAACTGACACATGCAGAGGTCCTGAGTGTCATCTGTTATATATGGATGTCACTGAGACTAGGTTCTGTTGCAAAAAGCATTAGACATGCAATAGCAGTGTGAAGTGGAAATCAAGAGGATAGGATTTGAAATCAAGCAGACTTGAACTTGAGGGTCAGCTTGTCAAATGAGCTCAGCTATGTGAAAGTCTCGGGATCTCAGTGGCTTTATCTGTAAAATAGAGGAGTACTTCCCGCATGAATGTCTTAAGATTTTAAAAAGAGGGAATCTTGGTGTAGTCCAAATTTACTTCTCAGCATACATATGAACCTTGGCTCAATCCTGTCTACTACAACAAAACAAGAAAAGATGAGACATTTATTGCATGCAATATAATACTTAGCAAATAGCACACAATAATAAAAAATATATAATAATATACCAATGATGATGAGATCACCTTATTTCTGTATCTGATTTGAAGACTACCCACTTAATAATTTTTCCTTTCTAGTGGAAGTTAGCTCAGTCATATTGTCCCAAAACATGTACAAGTTCCTTGTAGACAGTCTGTACCTTTTCTGATACTCTGACTATTGCTTACAACATTCCCATCAGGATTTCAAGAGAAAAAAGTTCCATTTTTTTTTCCGTACAAAGAATGAAAGAAATGCTCATTAGTTCCTACATGGCAGTTGCTATTTCTCAAACACTTTGTTTGTGAAATGTTTTACTCCAAATATGCATGGCAAGGTGAGGGGTACTCTTCCAACTGGGAGTGGACATACAAACACCATCTCATTTCCCAAGGCTAGCTCTGCTCTTCAATAAGGCCATTTATCCCAGCCCTACATAATTACTGTCGCTTACACAAACAGTTATGGGGCATTTGGATGAAATGTTAGGCAGCCATTCAAGTCATGCTTTTGAAAAATATTTTTATTACAAGAAAATGTTCATGATATAGCAGTTTAAAGGGGAAAAAAAGGAGGAAGCAAATCAAAAGCAGCAAAGACAATAACTAGGAGAATGAAGCCTCCTCGTCCCACATTACAGCTCACCTTAGCAAAATAACAGCTACAAGGAAAAAAGGGACAGAAACTGAACTAATTTAAATGTACTGACCAGCAGTGCACAAGATATGGATCATAGGGAATGAATTTCACTGAACTTCATATGGAATAATTCCTGAAAATCCCTCTCAGTAGCTTTCTTCTGAAGTCCAATCGCTGGCTGAATTATTCCTTCCTCTTCTCTCTCCTTTTGTCTCTGAAATATTCTAATTCATACGCATTACTCTGGTCATGAATGTTCATGGCAGCTGCATTTATACTAGTCAATATTTAGAAAATCTTAAATAGGTATCAGCTCACAAATACAGGCACAAAAGGTAGTATGTGTCCTGAATGAAATAATACTCAGCAAAAAAGAGGAACACTGGTAAAATGAGCAACATAGGTGAATCTCAAAAGTGATATTCTGTTATGTACCCCAGGCTGGTCTTGAACTTGCGGGATCTTTCTGCCTCAGCCTTCCAAATGCTGAGGTTATAGGTGTGTACAACCATGCCCTGTTTAAATTTTAAAAAGACATTCCAATACAAATAATTATAGCAATTTTAGATATTCTCTAAAAGCATTTTAGTTAGCATTAACCCCAATTAAAGAGCAATAATAGAAATATGTTATTATGAATAAAAGAAGCCAGAATCAAAGTAGAGCATACTATAGGGTTCCACTCATACAAAATATAAGGTGATTTTTAGTGACAAAAAGTAGAGCAAGATTACATGAGGTTAGAGCAGAGGGAAGCTAGGAGTGCAAAGGGGGCCAAGTTATCTTTTGGAGTGTTTTGATTGTTGTGGTTTCAAGGGTGTTTATCACTGGTTTTCTATATGTAAAGAATTATTCAATTAAGTAGGTAAATTGAGTGAAGAGTAGACTCTGACTCAGAGGCCAGGCTGGGCACGAAAATCTGCATTTCTAAGCCTCAGTTGCTCCAGAGCTGCTAGACCTAGGACTATGCTTTAAGGAGTAAGGCTCTGAGGTACCTTTCCTTCACCTCCACTTGGTAGCAGATAAATCTGTAACTTATCTTGCCAAAAAAAATATCTGTTACATTGTCCTGTACTATAAACATACGTGTTCAAAGACTCAAACACATGCAAAGCACAGTACTTCAAAATATATTACTATTGCTTTTGCAGTAGCCTTTGCAGTCTTGCCATTTACCTTTTAATTATGACATTGGTTTGAGTTTCCAATGGAAGTACACACAACTGGCAAAAGTAATAATACTGGGGGTGGGCTGGGGAAAAGCTGAGAGGCACAAAAGCCTGCCTGGCAAGCACAAGGTCCTGAGTTCGATTTCTGGTACAAGAGAAAGAAAGAAAGAAAGAAAGAAAGAAAGAAAGAAGAAAGAAAGAGAAAGAAAGAAAGAAAGAAAGAAAGAAAGAAGGAAAGAAAGGAAGGAAGAAAAAAGGAAAGAAGGAAGAAAGATTAATACTAGGACAACTGTGCTTCATTCATTTCACATTATTGAACAGATTTTTAGGCTTTGATTAAAAGATTCATTTTTAGGCATAATAAAGAGATAATAAAAATGAGAGGAGACACTGGAACATTATGATTAATACTTTTTGACCTGCAAAAGATTACATATAGTTCAAGACTAGAAAAAGAATCTCCTGTTTAATGATATTATCTGTGTACTGGACAAATGAGTTTTTATGTAGGATGCAAAATATTTCTATATAACATTATCCTTTGACATGGGGTCAAAACCTTTACAAATTTTCATGTACTTCAATATTCTCTGAAGAGCAAAGCTCCTAAAAGTAGCGTCTGTACAGTCCTGGAGGCTGTGTCTCTAGAGGCAGTATTTGTTTCTTCCTCTCATCCAGTTGTAGGCCACTGGTAATCCAAACCGATGTCTCTGTAAAGTCACAAATTAAAATAATTTAGGGACTTTAGAAGAACAGTAAGCAGTTGAAATGATTAGTGCCATATAAATTCCGATTTTCTTACATACTGGCCCAAGTAAACCAATAAATAAACCACAGAGGAAAAAAAGCATTAGGTTTAGCTATGAATTTTATAGAATTTATGAATCATCTTTCCCTTTATTTCAACACATTTAAAAGATATTGTCAATGCATTGAAAAGGAAGATATTAGTTACTAACTTTCTGCATTTACTCGACACTCATACCATTAAGAAAAGTTCTGCTCAAAGTGTCTATATTGCATCAGATATATTCCTGATCCTCCAGACGTTTTCTCCCATGGTTATGCATTTCACAAACTCGTGGCAACATGGAGAATTTAGGGATTACAGTCTTTCTGCAGTACAATCAAGTTTCCTATGTTTTACTCTGTTCTTAGCATACCATAGTTATTCAGTAAATGCTTGATTCTCACAAAGTAACACTCTGATGTTCAATGGTTTTAAACAGTTTTTAAAATCTGCTACACAAGTTGGGCATGACTGTATTCCCAGGATCCAAGAGGCTTAGGCAGGAGGATTGTCACGAGTTTGAGATCAGCCTGGGTTACAAAGTGAGTGCAAGGCCAGCCTGAACTGCAGCACAAGACTTGGTCTCAAAAAAAGAAAAAAATCTGGTATACAAAGCCAGGACTACAGATCAGTAGCACAGTGCTTGTCTGGCAAGTATTAGGTCGTAAGTTTGATTCCCAGTACACACACACACACACACACACACACACATACACACACACACACACACATATATATATGCAATACATGTGGACAGGAAGATGGCTAAGGTCAATCTAGTTCAGAGGCAGAAAGATTGGGCCAAACTTTCCGTGTGTGTCAGACATAATTTTGTCTTGAAGTCTGAAAAAATAAATAAAAGTGGAGTCACCTGGCTAAATGGTTTCCTAAGTGTCTCCTCTGCTCTGATCTTTATGACTTTATAAAACAAGCAACAACAAAACTGCTCTGAAGCTAAACTAACATGAAATAACCCAGGGCTTGAACTTGTCGCATGACGTTGCTTTAAATTTTAATGTGGGCTCGGGAATAGATTTGTGAACAGCAAGGGAAAGCAAAGGGCATGAAATATTGATTTTGTACATTTTCTTATGCATTTTTATTCTCCAATTTAGTAAATTTTTCATTTTGTCTGCACTTAGAGGTTGCCTATGAAGTCGTTACTACCAATTGTATTAGTGGTTGTAAATAAATAATCGTCACAGTGAGTGTTTATATGACAGGAATGTGGACGAGACCTGCTTCTCCTAAGTACTGATTTTTCACAGCCAAGCCTAAGAATGAAAAGGGATGATCACAATATTCCTAACAGCATACAGCAGACACTTTCTAAAAGAAGATAGTTCAAAATAAAATAAGTATAAGGAAGTCTAATGTTTTAGCAAAAACTATCTGACAATCAACCAATTTGATCCTGGAAAAGGCAGACTTTATTCTATTTTTTTTTTTAATCATCAAGACATCAGGGTAGAATGTCACAAACATGCATGCTTCTTGAAGATTTTCTGATGTCACAACTCTAAAGAAAATAAAAGTATACTATTTTCAACTCTATCTTTAATCTTTTTATATATACAAAAATCCTATTTTATCAATCATGTGGAAGACAAAGGTATTTCTTTTTCTTCATTGGAGAGTGTACTTCTCTTTCCTTGAATAAGGACCCAGGCAGTGGGTCTAGGCAGTGGCTAATTGGAGGTGGGGTCAAATGAAGGGCAGACTCAGTGCCAACAATAAATGTCATACCCTTTGGTAAACACCCCTTGAGAGAGGCAGTATACTTCTACTGCTTGTGAAAATTTTTCTGATTCTTTGTGCAAATTGCGCATATTAATTCACTGCTTCACTATTGCTAAGAAAGACTGGCCATTCCTCACGATTCCTGGTCAAAATGACCGAAGATTCATAATGGAATTCTCTACTGGTCCCAGATTTCTTATTCCATATTGTCAGAATGCAATAGGAAAGGAGGAAACAATGATCAGGCTGAATATTCAGCTTTGATAAAAATGAAAATCCTCTTTATTTAATCAACAATATGGTCATTTTGTTCTTTGAGCAGTAAGTTTTTCATTTCCATTTTCTCCTTGTTTCATATTTATTAAAATTATATATTCTTGCTTATTGTAGGAAAATTTTAAACCACAACACAAGGAAGACTCATTGAGTTTTTTGTCTCTAATCTCAGCCTTACAACAAAGAAATGATGCTGGAAGAGAATAAAGATCTTTAATAATTTGTTACTCTTGATGTTAATCTGGCATATGTTTAAATAGTCTTTACATCTTTTAAAACCTTCATTTGTGTTTTTTTTCTTTTTAAAACTTGAATCCCCTTATTTATATAACATCTACACTTAGAGCAAAAATGGAAATAAAACCTTAAATATGGTTAAAGTGGGATTTTTTAACTCCTTTTTTTTGTTTTTGTGTTTATTAAATCAGCCTACATACTGAGGGAGTAATCTTAGATGTGTTTATCTGACAACTGTGAATATTGTCGCCTTAGACCATGTGCTTTATACAGATCCTTATCTGCAAATCTTAGTTCTTTTTGCAGAAATTGCAGCAAGGTATGTGTCATGTAAGTCACCTCTCACACATTCAGGTTAAATGTCAACATGAGCACAGGTAGTTATCTCATCTTAAACTCTTTAAGACCCTCTCTCCATCCCCACACAAATCCTTATTAAAAAATAACAAAGGAAGATACTTAGACAGGGCACAGCTGAGTCAAATGAAATTTCTATTCATAGCTTGTGGGGAACCTCCGTTCGGATTTCCACAGTGCTTGTACTAGTTAACATTCTCATGAACAGTGCAGAGGAATTCCCTTTTCCCAATTCATGTCAGCATCTGTCATTACTATATTTTGTGATGATAGCCACTCTTTCTGGGGTAAGCTAGTACTCAGTGTAGTTTTAATTTGCATGTCCCCACTGGCCAGTAATACGAGGATATAGGCATACCCATGTTTATAGCAGCACAGTTTATGGAAACATCTTGGAAACAGCTTATATATCCACCAACAGATATAAGGAAAATGTGGTAAGTTGAATTCATTTGTAAGTCCAATGAAGTGAGTCTTGTACACCTTTGGCACAAATATAATGCAAACTAAAAAAGACAAACAAACACAGAAATATAAATGAGCTATTTTTACTTTTAAGCACAGTGAGCACACAGCAACACAACTGCGACAATGTCCAGCAGAGATGTCAGCACCTTCTGTGTTCTGTTATTATCTTTGAATGTTCATCATGTGAGTTCTATTCATCTGTGAAAATCCTTAACTTGGATGTTTGTAAACCAGAAACTTACTGTATTTATACACAATAGACTACTACTATACCATGAAGATAAACTTGAAGCATTTGTAGGCAAATGGGCGCAATTTAAAAACATAATGTTAAGTGAAAAAGGATACACGAGCTTAAAATTGAATGATTTATCATGTGTGTGTGTGTGTACCAAGTAGAAGATAAATAAATAGGAGGTAGGGAGATGTTTAAGTCATTCCCCAGTTTACCTATTTCATTGTTTAAAAACTGTTTTAAGATTTTTAAAGATATATTTACCAAAGAATTGCTCCAGTTTTAAGAGATATGCTACTTTTGAAAATTTATGCTACTAATTTCTCCAGTTCATTGAAAAGAAAATCTTGCATTATTATGTTTTTGTTTTGTAAGACAGAATATTTTTGTCTGTGGGTAACTACTTTGAAGATGATGATTCAGCATATCAACTATTGTTACTCTCATCATTTTGTTATGAAGTTTGCTTTATTTTTTTAAAAATAAAACAGGATACACAAAAGAATAACAAAGGTATAGAGTGGAGCCTTGCCCACTGAATGGAAAGCTAGAGAATAGTACAGTGAAATGATGGGAGGCTCAGAAAGTTCTGCTGGAGTTAATAGAGCAGGTATCAAGCTGAGGAAAATACTAAGAGCTCAACTTGTATCTCTTTCCTCAGAGTGGGCATTATTGTCTGGCATAAAATACAGAAGCTCATGCACTTATCTGGAGGAGTGAGGACTCACCAGGGATACCTTGTGACAGACAGTAACCTTGTATTTGGGATTTAATTTCACCTTCAAGGATCGGCATCATTTGTTACAATGGCACTGTGAGAGTCCAGGATTACAGTGGGGGCATATAAAGAAAGGATCAAAACAGTCAAGACTTACAGGTTAAGGGGAGAGTTTGGAAGATAGTCTGGAGCAAGCCATGCAAGCTTCCTAATTTGCAATGAGATATTTTGAACATGAAGGAAGCACCTTAGAGGGTGCACGTTTTCTAGAACTACATGGGCAAGGATCAGGAGCTTCTGAAACCCATAGCACGGGGCAGACCCAATGTTCATGTGGCTGCTACATCAAAGAAAACCCTCTCCGGGCTACACAGGCATTTCCTCCATGTGTCAAGCAATAGCTTCAGGAAGGAGCCTGTTCATAGCCAAAGTTTACACTGGAGTAGACACTGTGCCAAATAAAAAATGGACACAAAACATTCAGCTAACAACAGCAGTGTTACCAGGCTTGGAAAGTATTGCTACAGAGATAAATATTCCTGTGAACACTATTCCTTACTGCGGCTTCCTCCCAACTCCCCTCTGGCTGCTCAATAACAATGAGAACTTGTAAATTTACACCAAAGAAATGCTCCAGTCTGTGATCTGAGAAGCCAAGAACAACTAAAGAGAAACCAGAAGGGGAAGCAAAGACAATCTACTCAAAATGTTTATGGAAAAACACCAGCCTTGCTTATATATCTCATCACTTAAATGACTAAAGCACTATCAGCTTCAGATCTATGAAACAGTCTAAATTATAAAATATAAAGAAAACACATACATTATGTAAAGGAAAAATAATAAGAGCACCAATAAAAACTTAAAGAATATTTTTGTGTGTCTTCAATATTGCTCAAGAAATGAATTTATAATTTCACTATTAAAGATTACCTGCAGATGTAAAATGGATAGTATGATTTTAGCAACAACACCACAACAGCAGCAACAACAGAGATAGCCAAAAGTAGACAGCTTAAAATGAAAATAAACTACATAAGAAAGGGAAATGTAAAAACTGAATTTAGTAACTGTTTTCAAAACTCTAAATGAAACCTAAACTCTGCAAAAGTCAGATAATAATGTGGAATACAACCAATCAGCATTGCCTGGAACAACATGAAAAGGTTGGAAAGATGATGGTCATGTGAAAGAATATGCTCAAAATGCCAGACAAACAAGGAGTGAAAAGAGAACTCATTAGTTCCTGAAGAAAGATCTTGAAAGAAAAAGAAGTAAACAGAAGTCAGAGATATAATAGAAGAAATTTTTCCTGAGCTGAAGAATTATTTATTCATTGGAGGGGCCAAAGAGTGCTCATGATCATTAATGAAAATAAAGCAACACTTAGATATACTCTGGCAGTTTCCTTTACATCTCAAGGAAAAAGAAAGAATGTGGCAAACATTAAAAAGGGAAGGATCTGTGAAAAGGAACCATAAGTCATTTAGTTTGAGACTCCTTTTCCACTACCAGAAATGCTAGAAGGAGATGGAACAAAGTCAAAATAACTTTGGTAATAAAAAGCTAGAATCTAAGGATTCATAGATTGAATAGAATTGATAGAATTCATAGATTCTGTTCATCTGGAAAAATGAGAAGAAAGAAAGGAGATAGGGATGTTTTTCTCAATGTGCAATGGCTTAGAAAATTCCTTCATTTTCGTAAAAGATGGGAATTTGGTTTCTGCTAGAACTGTTTTTGGTTGTTGATGAGAGGCAGAGATTCAAAGCTCCCTGTTTGCATCTGGATAAGCAAACTATTCATTAATGATATAGCTCCATTTGCTGAATTTCTATTGAGCCTATCAACCGAGTTACCTTCTCTAATGATTTTGATGACACCTCTGGTATATATAAACTTACTTTGACTATTTAGGCCTGATGTTACGATATTCATTTTGTTTCACTAGTCAATTTGTTTGTTACTGTACTGAGACTACAATAAAAATCAATAAAACATTACAATAAATCCTGATATCTCGTAGAACTAGCCATCCCTCAATATTTTTCAAATTGATATTCCAATTTAAGAATTGACTTAGCCTGATTTAAAAAAAATAAACTTTTAGGCTTTCGGTTAGGATTGCTTTGAATGAAAAATTAGAGTTATTGTTGTGATACTAAGTCTTTTGGGGAGATATTTCTCAGTTTTTCAGTTCTTCTTACATGTCCTTTCATAACTGTAAAGCAATTTGTCCTCAAACATTCGCTCATTTTGTCAGGTTCATACTAGCTATCTAACTATTACTTTGTATATAATCATATTATTCACAATTATGAACTGAACTCTTGCTCTCCATTTTTGTACTTCTTTTTCTGTCCTCATGCTTTGTTGCATTGGTCATAGCCCATGGTGGGATTTTGGAGTGTAGTGGTGGTTTCTGAGCAAACTGTGTGATTTCTGATTAAACATGTTTTTCTCTTGGACTCTTAAGTTTAGACTTAAGGTCTAAATATATTGTCTTTTCTCTTCTAAGTCTTTGCCTCCTTGAGATTGAGAGCACTGAAAGTGGGAGAGGAGAAAGGAGAATGGGAGGAGCAAAAGAGGAGGAGGATACAGAGATGAAGGAAGGGGAGAGAGAAGAAAAAAAGAAGCAAAGGAAGAGGTCTCATCAGCATCCTCATACCAGTTATGTTTATCACCAAACCACTCTTCTCAAAATAACTAGATTGTCCCTATAGATCATGACACTTCTCTTACTGATATCCATCAATGTACTTACACATATTGAAATGGCAATCAAGATCTGTTCTTGTCCACTTGTCCAAGATTATCTGCACTCCAGTCATCCTACTTCTTCCCTGTTCTCAGAAGTGCACCGTTCTTTCTTACTCCAATGCTTTTGTGGCTTTGATGCACTGTCTGGAGCCTCTCTGCCTCATTCTTCCTCTCACATGCATGCCACTCCTTCAAAGTCACCTTTCCTTGGCTCCTACCTTCAAGAAGGTCACGAATAACGTTCCACTTTCTTAGGACCATGCTCTTTTTCTTTTTCTTTTTTTTTTTTTTGTAAGATCATGCTGTTTTCTACTGAAGTAAAAAAAAGTGAATCATTAAGTGATATTTAGTACATTCACAATACTGTGCAACAAACACATAGATCTAGTTTTAAAACATTTTCACCATCCCAAAGGAAATACTATATCCATTAAGCAGGTATTTCCCACTGTTCACTCTTAGGTTAGGGTAATCATCAATCTATATTCTGTCTCTATAGATGGGTTTACTCTGGATATGTGACATTGCTTTAATTCCTATAATGTTTTTGAGATTCATCTATGTGACATACAAAAACTATTACTTCTTAAGGCTGAATAATGTTTCATTTATTTGTATGCCATAATTAGTTTATTTACTCATCAATCAACATTTAGGTCATTTCTACCTTTTGGATATTGTGAATAGTGCTACTATGAATATTCATTTGCAAGTATCTGGTTGAGTCTCTTTTCAGAATTTTTTTGGGGAGGAGAGTGATACCATGCTATTTGAATTTGTTGCACATCCATGCTCTTAGTGTGACACTTATTTAAGTGATTTTACATTAATGTTTTTTTTTTCTACACTATGTACCCAGTACTTTAGCTGCAAGGAATGTTTTTGTCACTGTAGCTCCAGGTACAAAGTTGAATCACAGGAAGTGTTTCATAAATGTATCCATGCATTAACAAATGAGAAGGCCAGTTATCTAAGCTTATAGGACTTGGCATAGATTTTTGAAATGTCTGAAAAAAGGAAACAAAGATTTTTAAAAATGTAGCTGAAAGGTAGCCTCTAGTTGTCATTGGGAAGCAATTCTTCAATGACCAAGCATATTATATATGGTACATTCCAAACATCCTCAGATGTTACAAGTTTAGGGGAGAGGTTTGGTCATACTTTGCTTATTCTACTGAGCCCTCCAATTAGTGTTGTCCAGAGCAAAGATAAATTATTACTAGATTGTCAGTGAGGACACTCCTAAGGGACCCGGGAAAGACCATGTTCTACCTTTCCAAGCTTTTCTTTCTGAATCTTTTCAGCAAGGCAGAATTAGGTAAGCACGAATGAGTTTCAGGGTTGATCAAGCTGGCTTTCATGACTTCAGTGGCTGAAGCAGAGTTTGGTTTCTATTTGTTCTTTTGATGACTATTCTAACTTTCTGCATGCCAGCATTCTCAATTTGTGATGCTAATTGTGCACTGTAGTGAACTCAAGCCAGGGTGCTGTGTAGAGTGAGGACAGCTTGAACTTCATTTTTGCACTCTACTCATTGTCTCCTATGCATCTTTTGGTCTCTCTACTTCTGTCTAAAATTCTCTTGCCCTCTATTCCTCTCTCTACTCTGCCTTTGCTCTATTTTTTCTCTCTGACTCTGCTCCATGTCTCTTTCTGTTCTTCCTGCTTTCTATCTTTCTTTGCCCTGTGTCTCTCCTAGAGGGGAGAATCATGTGTTCCACGTACTATGTATGCACTGCTCTATCTCTTCGGGCTGTTGTGGTCCCTTTCAATAAACTGTTTCCTGTAGCCAAGTGGTGGGTCCTATCTCCTTTACAATCAGAGGAGACCTGAACTGGCTACAATGAATGTGAGGAAGTATTTATAATTAACAGGATCTCTTCACTGTTTACACAAACACTTTAAACTACAAAGGGAGCTAAGCAGATAATTTTGCATGTCTGATGAGAATGTAATTAAATGTGGACAATTGAGTAGAAAAGGGGAGAGCAAGTTGAGGTTAAATAATATGGCAAAGTGGTGCTGGAAGGCATCGGATTAACATGGGGGAAAGTTTGTATTTAATAAGGCTCTGTAATTAGGCACTGACAGTGTCTAGGTGCCATGCACCAAAAAAGGCTCTAGAGACAGAGAATGTTTCATGGTGCAAACTCTGCACTAAGTGAATTTAGTTTAATAAGCAGACACAGCAACCAGAGGGCATAATGTTGAGTGCAGTAGAAAAGCAGACAATGGGTTGTGTGTGCTTTGAAAAGGTAGTTAAGGTGATAGAAACATTAGCAGTGAGGTGTTTTTGACCAGAACCTTGAAGGAAGAAATGGTTTGAGTAGAGAGGAGCTAAGAAAGGCAAAGTGTCCTTAGCTATAGGAGGCACCTGAACCAAGACTCACAGTCAGACAGTCGAAGGTGCTTGTGGGAGACCAAAAGAGTATGCTGATTTTAATATGATGGGGTGGGAGAATGAAGAGAAAGATGGATGGTAACTGGAGGATGGGATATTGGAAGCCATGGTGTTACAAGACATACATAGCTATTCCTCCATGGGGAATGAGAAGAGCCTATGAGACTCTTTTGAGCTAATATTGAAAGGAAACATCTGCCACAGTAATAATGTACCTAAAATGGTAGTCACAGGTGGCAATTGAGCTGCTGAGTTCTTGAAATGTGCCTAGGAGGACTATGAAGTTGAATTTTTGTGTTCAAATTTTAACTAATAAAAATATAAATTTAAATAACCTACTCAGGGACATGCTACTGTATGAGACAATACAGCTCTCATAAGTCATAACTAGCACCTCTAAGAGGATGTCATGAATATATTTTCAGAAAACTCATATACAGTGTAACAAAGGGATTGGTTGTTTGTAGTGCTTGGTTTTCTAGAAGAAAATCACAGACTTTAATGCATAAGGAACCAGGACAAGGACCAGGGTTCCTCAGCAGGGTTCAGGGCATCAGCTGGAGATGTCACACTGAAAGTCAAGTCTGGAGCTAGGGCTCTGAGACAGGCTATCTTATGCAGCTGAGGTTCCACAGTGAGTTGCAAAGGTACCTACAATCCCAAGCATGGCCCCATCCACCTGGAATCCAGGTGGGAGATGTAGCTGTTAGGATGAAAAGACATGTGATGGTAATTTAGGTTGTGGCTCTAGGAATGTCAAAAGCCTTTCTTTGGCAAGCCATGCCTTCTCTTCATCCCAGAGGGAATGTATTATGTTCTGAGGAAACACCGGAAGTAAAAGAAAACTCCTGACTCAGATGTTCTAAAACCTAAATGGGGCATTATAGCCTCCAATCTTCCCCTTTCTAAAGGTGTATCTTATCCTCTGATGAACAGTTTGATTCAATTTAGAGTAAAACAAGTTTAATCAAAATCTAGACAGATTTTTGTTTGTTTAGTTTTGATGGAACTTAATAAAATTTATTCTAAGAAATTCATGGTAAAGAAAACAAATTGTCTGGAAAAGCTATGATACATTTGAAGGAGGAATACAAGAGTTTTGCTCTTCTATCCAGAAAGATTTATTTCAAAGATATGTTAATCAAAAGCAATGTAACTTTAGTATAGATGTAGATAAGTAAATCAAAGGAACAGAAGAGTTAGAAATACCCTTAAATGTGTGTGAAAACTTGGTAACTGACAGCGTTGATATCATAGATGAGTGGTCGTAAGATAGACTGTTTTATTCAATAAAAGTGGAGGAAATGCCTATGTTTATAGACAAAAGGGTGCCCTCTCTCTAGATCATTTAAAAAATCAAATCTAGAATGAATAAATACCAAAATAATAGAACTTTTAGAAAGAAATTTATGAGAGCATCTTTGTGATCTTGGTGTAGAGACATTAGTTGATTTTTTAACGGTAAACAGAAAGCACAAAATGTAGAGAACGACACTGATAAACTTGACTAAATGAAATAAGGTCTTTCATATGACAATGTACATTCATACCAATAACTGACAAATGGTTACTATCTGGAATATATACAGCACTCCCATAAATCAATAATAGATGCACAAACATACCATCAAGAAAAAAAATGGACAAAGTGTACAAACAAGGAAAGCATAGACTATGAAAACCAGGTAGCCAACTTGTATATGAGAGAAAAGCCTCACCACATTAATAAGTCATGGATATGTAAGTTAAAATGACAAACCATTTCCCACCCATTATATGTTGCTGAATTTTGCTGAGTATGTGGAGAAAGAGATACTTTCACATGGTGCCAGAGTGACTGTAAATTGGTGCTACTCGTTTGGAGATCAATTTAATAATAATGAATGAAATTGAAGATGTGCACACTTTATGACCTAGCACTTCTACAGCTAAGTATTCACCCTTAGTAATCTCACAAACATACACACAAAACATATTCATGGTAGCTCTGCCTGGGAATAAGAGAAAGTGGGTATATCTTCTAGGACAGCCAGTGAAGGATGGTAGAAAATAATAGTGTAGTCCCACAACAAAATACTTCCTAGCAGAATAAATGAATGGGTTAAATCTTCAGGTGTAAAAATGGCTGGTTTTCAAGATTAATAGCATGAGATTTTGTTGAAAATACCTCTCAAGTATCTGAGATTTTTTTCCCTACATTAGATAGTCCTGTTAACTGATTATAATTCAGTCTATGGGAGTTCAATTTGCAGCTCTTTTGGGTTGGGGTTTTAATAATATTATTTTTAACAACAAAAATAATAGGTGACTCTTACTGAAAATTTATCAAGTATACTACATTAATTGTATTTCGTGTATTACCTAATTCCTTACAATAACTTGTAGGTTATAATAATATAATAACAATAATGCTATTATTGTTACTGACTTACTGATGAGGAAAATGAGTTGGAAAGAGAATATGAGATAATATGTTGATAGTCCAATAAAAATAACATGACATAACCATAGATATTTAAAGAAAAAATAAGAGTGTGAAAACAGGCCTAATGCAGGGATTTTGAGATTAAGCCCATGGAAAACATGCTCATTACAGTATCTATTATTACTTTAGTTTTTTACTTTATTTTTATTAACCTATATTGATGGCACATATTAATGGTGTTCAGTGTGATATTTCAATACTAATCAAATTTAGGCTCCCTGCATTCCTCCCTCAACTTTCTCGAGTCAACAATCACAATTTTACTGCTAGATTGATTTTTTTCAGGTTTTACATATAAAAGAGGGCATGTGGCACTGGTCTTTCTATGTTTAACTTATTTCCCTTAAGATTATGTCTTTCAGGTCTGTCCATTCTGTATTGTATTTAATGAGATTTTTCTTATCATAAATACAGAAAATTTAGATATAGCAGATAAGCACATAGAAGAAAATGTAAGTAAATCGATAGTTTTTTGGCTTTGAAGTTATTTTTAATATTTTGGACTTCAATTTATTACTATATCTAAGTACATGTAGAGAAAATTTCACCCCATGAGGGAGTTTGATTATTGATCTTCTCTGACCAAGTTTTGGAATTTGGGGGAAAGGTGTCTAAATGTCATAGGGCTGATTTTGAGAGAATGTGAAGGTTAAGATGTAGACTGTGGAGACTCATCACAGTTCACTGAGGTCCCAGACTTCTGCCCAGCAAGACCCACTCTTGCTGCTGTCTTCCATAGTGATTAGTGTGGCCACTGAACTCAATGGGCTTTCATGAGTCCTAGGAGTGGGGAGACAGTAATCTCTTCTCACCTTTCTATTTTCATCCTCATGTCTAACCAGGGAAGCAAAGTCACCAATCATAACAAAGTTCACTGTATGGTTTCTGTGAGACATAAATATAGAAAGATAGGGTCATTGCATCACAGGGTGCATACACACATTTCTGTGGTTTTTCCTTTCTTTTGCCTGCTTCCACAGGGCCATATTGGTAAACATCTCCCAACAACTTGTCTAGGAAGCACTGCTTGGCATTATCTATTTGCAAGGAAAGCCTTGAAAAGGGACATTTCCACCTATTGAGTCCATTTACAAATATGCTTCAGATTTTACGTACAGCTCCAAAAATAGTCAAAACATTGGCAGCCTTGTGGAGGAGGAATGTGGCTTCCTGCAGGAGCTGCTTGTGAGAAGACAACTTCATTTGGACAGATTCGCACCAGTGTTATCTGTTAACAACATGGTCTTCTCACTTTTCAGGCTTCTCCCGGATTTCCCAGAGCTTGGAGAGATACTGCACAAACTGGCTTCCCAAGATAAATCCCATGTCATGTAGCCAGGACTTGGCATAGAATTGAAAGACAGTGTAAAGGAAATTAATTAAAACCTGGCCAGAAGGATCCAACAGAAACAGACATTTCAAGTGGAATCAATGCAATATAAGCTCCACAAGGGCAGGGATGTGTTGCCTGTGCTTTTTTTTTTTTCCATAACTGAATCTCTAAAGCTACAAACATCACTGGCATGTACAATGTGATTAATAAATATTTGTGGAATAAATGAGCTAAACTCAGTTCATTCACCATTCATTGAACTTCTACTCCATGGTGATTTTGGAGATGGATTTAAAAAGTTACTCTCAATCTGGTGGAAGAAAGAAATTAAAAAGCAAATAACCATATTGGATGTGTTCACTGCTGTGATGGAAACGTGTAAAATCACTGATGGAAAGGCGACCAGGGCCTAATTACTTATGTTGGTAAAGGAAAGAGGAGCTGCAGAATGGAGATAACATCCCAGCTCTTTGAAAGGTTAGCAGGAGTTGCAGGCAGGAACAGAAGAGCATTCCAGGCAGAAAGGAAATCCTAGGCAGAAGTATACAGGTGTGGAAATGAGTGTATATAAGGATCATCTTATGGAGTTAAGGAAGCAGCTACCATGAAAAGGGACTAAGGAGACTCCTCACACATACTGCAACATGCAGACTACCTGCTTGATCAAAACAAACAAACAAAGAAGCAAAAGTGTATGTCAAGTTATAGGTCCTGTGTTTAGTACTGGAAATACCAGAGAAAACAGCATAGATTCACTTGTGACCACTGCTATTTACCATTTAACAATCTGCAGTGAGGCACGGGCAAGGGGACTGCCAACAGCTGTTTTCACATCTCTGAAGTCTAAAATGAACATCAGACAAGATAAATGCTTAATGAATAGTTGGGTAGACAAATGCAAGAACAACTCAAAAGAGTTCCTAAATTGTAGTGACAAATACAAATAGAGGGAAGATTTGGAGCACACTTTTATGCAGGACAAGAGAGTAATGAGAGAAAAAGAAATAGCATGAGTTTGAAGTTTACTGACCCAGTTCAAATTCTGGCCCCACCAAGTGTAGATGATCTATGATAAAATACATGTGAGTCTTAGATGGGAAAAAGATGTGCTTGTGTAGCTAGGGGTACAATTAATTTTCTTACTGATTGTTGGCTAAAAGATGGCCTCTGTCACTTGTTTTTCCCAATGGGGCAGCTCACAAGGGTGATAGCCTATCATAAAAGTGGATATTGTAATCTTATGTACCAAATATGTATTAACATCATATTATTGTATCATATTATCAATTAAAGGAAAATCATTGCTCCCACCCACAATCTAGGGGAAGAGAAGACATGGAGCATGAGGTAAAGTGGTAGGAATCATAAGGGTCACCTTGGACTCTTTCCATCACAAGCATAATGAACCATTCTGTCTTGTTTCCTGCTGATTTTCAGCTCCCAGAACAGTGCATAACCTCTGGTGGGTATTCAGTAAATAAATGTATTGAATAAAATAACAAGAAGGTCACGAATGTTGCTTGTATAAGTGGGACAGGTCTGGCTCAAAAAAGTACATCTTTTTCTCTATCATCATGGATGCTGAGGGCCAAGCTGTGAGTGTATCTTTTTAAAAGCAACTAGGAGCAAAGGTGATGAACAAAACATCCTCGCAACTAAGAGGCAGGTTTGAAGACGCTGTCTTCAGTGTACGGTGAATCCGAAGAGTCACTGAGCAGAGCAAAGTTGTAGCTTCCACCTTACCTTGGGGACCTCTGGTGCTTTCCATTGTGTGTCAAAATAAAATTTAAAACATTGCCGCCAACTGTTTCTCTCAGGCTTCACCATGAGCAGTTCTAACTCTCTTTTCTTAGGGAATAATCAAGACCTAATGCTGTCCTGCAGCACATCCTTTGGACATACATTTGTCTGATACGTGAGGCATAAGACTTTCATTAATAAAAGAAAAACATAATAAAATTAAAAATGTAGAATAAAATATACAGGATGAAGAAATAATAAAAATAAATGAAAGTTACCTAAATTGAGTTTCCAGATCCTTGAAAGAAGCATTTGTTGTGAAGAAAGACTCAGCCTGCAGGGCAGATTCCTGGTCTAGTAAGGAAGAAGTCAAAGCTCTAAATGAGTCTCGGTGTGTTTGGGTATAGGCTCTTGCTGCGTGCTCAGTTGCATTTGAGGACAGAGTTGCTTGCCATCTGAGCTTCTTAGAGACCTTTAAAAACAGGCAGCATTTAAACTTTCAGAAAAATCAGCTTTGTCATGGGGTTGACATTTGCCTGAAGGTAGCATGGACTCTGTCTTCCTTCCCAGCAGCTGGGACTGTAGCGGAGAGTGGCTTTGTGAATGAATACATTTAGGAGGCAGTCAGAATCACACAGTCCAAACAGGAGCAGATGCTCCCCAAACACCCTCTGGGCCACTCTGAGTACACCCAAAATCTGGACAATGGTAAGCAGAGCCAACAAGTTCCCTGCATCACAAGCATTTCCAATGATTTTGGGAGCAGGTTTTCATGGGAAGAGGCAACATCAGTGCTTTGGTAGAAAAGCCAAATGAAATCAATGAGAATTGATTCAGAGTGTGGGGGCCACTGTGTGAAAATCTCCTATTTCTTGATAGAACTTCATGAATATTAACAAGCTTAAAATCAATAATGAGCTGATTTTCAGTTGCAAACCTGACTTGATCCATAGATTGAAGGACTGGAATGATGATGTGTCTTTCTGCACTGTTCTCACTTATTACCCCTAAAATGAAAAGAAAATGCAAATGAAACATGTAAAGTGCAGGTATCCCCATGCATTGCCACATACAAATTTATTGTACATTTTTTCTACTTTGCTCTTAGATTTGAGGATTTTCTGTATTTAAGGCACATGGTAAAAGCATTTTTGTATTTATTTGTATTTATTTTTGTTCAGTAATTTTGTTTTGTCTTGTTTCCATCAGTTTTCTTGATCGCTACTGTTGATCTTTGTCTCTTATCACAACTTTTACCTTGGTTGGTTTTTAGTCTTGCCTTTTTCAATTTATCTTACAAAATACCATGAAAATTATTTATCTAAACCTCTAGTTCAACAAGTCTCCCCTGATGAAAAATTTATTCCTCACCTTCATGATGATGTTTGAACTCCTTAGAACAGCATTTAAGATGTGTCACATTGGGGGCTTAGCATGTATGTTACTCATTTCAGCCAGGGCCTAAAGGATCAAAACTAACTAGTCCAAAAATGACAAAGAAGAAGAATGTTCTCGGAAGACAGCAGCAAATTTAAACACCTAAGGTAGAAAAGATTTTGACGTGTTAGAAAAATGCAAAGGATGCTTTACAGTGTGTGTATGTGTGTGCATATGCGTGTGTGGTGTATTGGGAGTTAAGGATACTGATCAACCGGCTATCAATCACCTTTCCTATTTACTCTGGCCTGAACAATAACTCAGGATAGATCAGGTTAGAATAGAAGATTCTAAACATTCCATGGAGGTATTAATCAGTGTAATAATTGTGATGTATGTCACAACCTAGAGTCACGTTTTTTACAGTACAGCTAGGTTCCTCCAATATACGAGGGAGTGAAACAGAAGCTAGGATCCCCCATTAGCTCACTGAGACTGAAAGCAAGAATTCTCTATCCTTTTTCTCCCAATATATCCTTTTGGACTTCATGTTCAACCCACTTGCGAGACACTGACTTCTGCTAGCCTATTTGAGAGACTAAGGTCAGTGCTCCTCCCCCATAGTTCTGAGGAGTCACCTTCTCTGGTGCCCTTGAGTGAGGTCAAATGCTTCTCGGAACATGGTAGAGTTCCGAGAATTTCTTCTTCCCTGGTTATGGACTAGGTCATGCACATTTATTTGCCTTCCATTATCAACTGACCCTTCTTATCTCTCACTGAGATTTATTAAGACTTCAGAGACACAAACAGTGGCCTGGGCATGACATTTTAAGACACACACGGCACATTTATACCTCTCCAACTCCGTTCTTCTTTCCTGTCTCTCTAGTTCTCCTGTAGCCCAAGAATGTCCTGTCATAAATTCATTCCCCTTTTGCAGATATTGAAACCAAGGCCTAGATGCAACTAAGTCTCCAGCTGCATTAGGGATGGGAGAAGGAGATAATAAACTAGATTCTTCTGCCCAGCTAGCCTATTTCCATTCCTCATGTCTGCCCCAGTGCATCTAGATTGAAGATGTAATATGGAAATTAGGTTTCAATGTAAATTCTGTTCTCTTGTCTCAAACTGGACCTTAACATTCCCATACAATTATTAAACTGATCAACTCAAATCCTTTGTACCCAAGGACTATTTCAGCCCTTTTCTGCTTTCCCCAAATCATGCATTCCTGCTTCTCACTGCTTACTTTGAGTTCCTGATTTATAGATACAATAGACAGCATTAGATAAGTTCTCCTCACTGTCCAGATAGAGAACATGCCAAGGGGCTCTGTGATGCTGCGTCTACCCCTACAATCCCAACTTCCACAGTGGAACAGCTGCTCTCATCTGTACTTTGGGCCTATCCTATCCAGAACTCTTCATCCCTTTGTCCTTGCTCTGTTTTATAAATTTAAAAAAAAATTTTTATTAATTTGAAATAGAACAGAACAAACATGATGGAATAAAGCCAATTGAGACAGTGTAATGAAATTGGTATAGAACTTCACAGCAGGTTACCGGGACAACAGTAATAGGTGCCATAGTATATCTCATCATCTTCACAATAGTTGTTCTTTCAATGAGGTATAGGAAAATCCAAGGAAATACAGAATATTATAGAACTTATCAAAACAGAATATTGAACAGAGCAATACCATTAATCAGGACAAAGCAAAATGATGATAAAAGTATTTTCCTTCAAAGAGATGATAGAAGGAAATCCCCCTTATTTGCTATATTATATACAGTAATCCCAAAAGATGCTCAGATCTATAGCTCCCACTTGCTAACGGGGTGGAGGGGGTGGCATTGGATGTTTGATTCTCAACCCACCTGTGTTAGATTCACAGCCACTTACCAGGGCAGCTGGCTGCTTGTTTGGTTTCCCAGTGCCCTAAGTTCCAACATGGCACGGATCTCAGGAGACACTGCTTCCTCTTGTCCTGGGGTGGCCGCAGCTTGGCAGACCACAGCCACTTACCAGGGCAGCTTGTTTTATAAATTTAATCTATAACACTAGTCAGACACTTCCTTTCAGAATTGTAAAAATGCTAAAATCAAGACTATAACAGTAATAAAGTCCTACCTGGTTAAACTCTCTTCCTTGTTCAGTTTATTTCCCTCCCTACTGCTTCTTTCATATTCTAAATTTCTCTAAAAAGTTTTATGTACTTACTGCCTTCACTGTTTTTTTGTACCTCTACAATTCATACTAATCTGCTTTCTGTTCTCATCACTCATCAAAAAACTCATGATGATCTTACAAGTTCTTGAACTCAATAGACCTCTTCTGTTCATTTGTTTGCTTGTTTGTTTGTTTGTTGAGACAAAGTCTTCTTATGTAGTGTAAGCTGGCCTTGAACTTGCTTGTGTAGCTCAGCCTGCCCTCTGACTCATGGCCATTCTCCCACATTAGCCTTTCAAGTGCTGGGTCTACAGGCATGCACCACCATGCCCAGCTAAGAGACCTTTATCTGTCAGTACCTTTCTTGACATCTTTATACTATACATTGTCCGTTCTTTTTTTTTTTTTCTGGAAATACTGTTTCTTTGGCTTCTGTGACACTCCATCCCTTGATTTCCTTGACTTTTGGGAAGATTTTTTTCTGTCCCTTTGCATGCTTCTCTTGAATTCGGCCATTACGCAGGACACTTGTTCAAGGCTCACTGTAAGGCTTTCTCTCTTTGCAGATAAACTTGCATATCAGAAACCTGGAACACATTTTAATACCTGTGCTTCTTCTTTTTAAAAATAATTTATTTAAAGAGAAAAAAAAACAACAAAATGAAACAGAAAAAAAGGGTAGTAACAATACAGAATTCCAAAGGAAAAAAATAAAAGAACAAAAAAACACTAAGAAATAATTACTTGATAAATTACAAACTGGCATCCTGGAAATAGTTGTTCAAGTTACAAAATTAAAGCATAAAAAGTAATATTCAAACAGTGAGACTGTTAACAGTTCTGCTCAATGATCTAACAAAAACAGCTATATGGTCATATATCTTTCACACTAAAACATACATGCAGTTATATCCTTTAGAGCACTTTCTTTTCCTCTCTTTTTTACAGTAGCAATTACACATTTTGGGTTTTATTACTCATACATTTCTTATTATTTTTATACTAGAGATACAATGTGATATTTATAAATATGATTCTTATTTATTTCACTAATGAGGATAGTCTTAAGTTGTCTCCACTTCCCTATGAAGGCCTCAAGATCATCCTTCATCATAGCTGAGTAATATCGCATTGTATATAAATACCATATCTTTTTCATCCACTCTGCGGTTGATGGGCACCTTGGTTGTTTCCAAGATTAAGCTATTACAAATTGTGCTGCTATAAACATGGGTGCATACATATCATTGTGATATGACCTTTTCAGTTTTTCTGGGGAAAATACTCAGGAGGAGAATAGCTGGGTTGAATGGAACTTCCAATCCTAGTCTTCTGAGAATCCTCCATGCTGATTTCCATAGTGATGGCACCAGTCTACACTTCCACCAGCAGTGGAGCAGTGTTCCTTTTTCCCCTGCTGCCTCAACAATATTTGTGGTCAGTTGATTTCTTGATAGCAGCTATTATTTCCAGTGTGAGATGATATCTCAATGTTGTTTTAATTTGCATTTCTCGAATGACCAGTGATGGTGAACATTTCCTCACGTATTTATTTGCCATTTGCATATCTTCATCTGAGAACTGTGTGTTCATCTCAAATGCCCATTTTTGGAGAGTGTCTTTGAATTTGAGGGGCTTGATGTTTTTCAATTCTTTATACATTCTTGATATAATTCCTTTGTCTGAGGGATTGCTGGCTAAAATTCTTTCCCATTCTGTGGGGTTTCTTTTCACTCTGTTGGTGATTTCTTTTGAAGTGAAGAAACTTTTCAATAATATGAGATCCCAGTGGTTGATTCTCTGAAGTGTTTCCATGCAGTTTGCGTTTTGTTCATGAATTCTCTGACTATCCCTATGTCTCCAAGAATTCTACTTACCTTATCTTCCAGTAGATTTGGTGTATCTGTTTTAATGTTTAGGTCTTCGATCCACTTAGACTTTAGTTTTGTGTATGGTGATAGGCATAGATCTAGTTTCAGTCTTCTGCATGTGGAGAGCCAATTTTTCCAAAAACATTTATTAAAGAGACTATCCTTCCTTCAGTGAACATGTTTAGGCCCTTTGTCAAATATCAGGTGGCTGAGTGTCTTTGTACTTATACTTGCATCTTCTAAACTATTCCATTGATCCTCAGGTCTATTTCTTTGCCAGTACCATGCTGATTTTATCACAGTGGCTTTGTAGTACAGTTTCAAGTCAGGAATTGAGATGCCTCCTGCCTTGCCTTTATTGCTCAGAATTGCCTTTGCTATTCTAGGATTTTTCTGGTTCCAAATGAATTTTAGGAGTGTTTTCTCTAGATCTGGGAGGTATGTCAATGACATTTTGATTGGGATTGTGTTAAATCTGTATAATAGTTTTGGAGTATGGCCATTTTCACATTGTTGGTTCTTCCTAGCCAAGAGCAAGGAATATCCTTCCATTTTCTAATATCTTCTTCAATCTCCTTTTTTAGCATAGTATAATTTTCAGCATATAGGTCTTTTACATTCTTAGGTTTATTCCTAAGTATTTCATTATTTTAGATGTTATTGTGAAGGACGATATTTCCATAATCTCTCTCTCAGTTAAGTTTCTTGTTTATGTACAGGAATGCTATTGATTTTTGAGCGCTGACTTTGTATCCAGCTACATTACTTAATTTGTTTATTTCCTCTAGTAGTCTTTTAATGGAGTTTTTGGGTCTTCTATATAGGGTATCATATCATCTGCAAATAGTGATAATTTAACTTATTCCTTTCCTATCTTTATTCCTTTTATTTGTCTCTCTTGTCTGGTTGCCCTGGCTAGTATTTCCAGAACTATATTGAAAAGGAGTGGTGATAGTGGACATCCTTGTCTTGTTCCTGATTTTAAAGTGAGAGCTTTCAGTTTTTGTCCATTTAGTACACTGTTTGCTATTGGTTTATCATAGATGGCCTTTATAAGGTTGAGGCAGACCCCGTGTATTCCGAATTTCTGAAGGGTTTTTATCATGAACATGTGTTGGACTTTATTGAAAGCTTTTTCTGCATCTATTGAGATGACAATGTGGTTGTTGTCCTTGGCTCTGTTGATGTGGTGTATTACATTTATTGATTTGTGTACGTTAAACCACCCCTGCATTCCTGGAATGAACTCCACTTGATCATGATGTACAATCTTCTTGATGATTTGCTGCATTCTATTTGCCAGTATTTCATTGAGAATCTTTGCATCAATGTTCATTAGTGATATTGGGCTATAGTTCTCCTTGGGTCTTTCTCTGGTTTTGGTATGAGAGTAATACTTGCCTCCAGGAATGATTTGGGGAGGATTGCTTTCTTTTCAATTTCACTGAAGAGTTTAAGGAGTATTGGCATCAAATCTTCTCTAAAGTTCTTGTAGAATTCATCAGCACCTGGGCTTTTCTTTGTTGGTATTTTTTTTATTATATTTTCAATTTCAGTAGCTGATATTAGGTTATTTGAAATTGCTTTAACTTCTTGGTTGAGCTTTTGTACTTCATATGTTTCTAGAAATCTGTGTATTTCCTCTGTGTTTTCCTGTCTATGAGTAGAGATTTTCAAAGTAGGTATTCATGATCTTTTGAATTTCCATGGGCTCTGTAGTAATTTCCCCCTTTTCAGTCCTTATAGTGTGAATTTGGGTTTTTTCTTTCTTTTTCTTTATAAGGTTATCTAGAGGTTTGTCAGTTTTGTTTATTCTCTCAAAAAACCAACTTTTTGATTCAGTAATTCTTTGTGTTGTTTTTTGTTTAGTTTCAATTGCATTGATTTCTGCTCTAATCTTTACAATTTCCTCTCTTCTATGAGCTTTGGGTTCAATTTGCTCTTCTTTTTCTAAAAGCTTGAGATGAAGCATTAGATTTTTTATTTGTGCTTGTTCTGTTTTCTTGATATGACAATTTATTGCTATATTTCCCTTTTAAGAACAATTTCATTGCATCCCACAGATTACAATAGGTTGTTTCCGCATTTTCATTGAATTGTAGGTATCACTTTATTTCTTCTTTAATTTTTTCTGTAGCCCACTGGTTGTTCAAAAGGTTGTTATTTAATTTCCATGTATTTATGCCAGTTTTGCAATTTCTTTTGCCATTTATTTCCAGTTTCAATGCACTATGGTCAGATAGTATGCATGGGATAATTTCAATACCTTTGCATTTACTTAAGAATGTTTTATGGGATAATATATGGTCTGCTTGGGAGAATGTCCCATGTGCAGATGAAAAGATGTGTATTCTGATGTGGTTGGGTGGAACACTCTGTAAACATCTACTAAGTCCAATTGCTCACAGGTATGATTCAGTTCTATTATTTCTTTGCTGGCTTTTTGTCTAGTTGATCTATCTCTGTGTGATAATGGGCTGTTAAGGTCCCTTGTAAAAATTGTGTTCTTGTGTATTTGGTTTTTCATGTCCATTAGTATCTGTCTTATATACTTGGGTGCTCTTGTGTTTGGTGCATATTTATAATTGTTAGTTATTCCTCTTGAATTTTTCCACTTACAAGTATGTAGTGAGCTTCTCTGTCTCTTTTAATCATTTTAGGTTTCAAGTTCACTTTGTCTGCAAATAGAATAGTTACTCTTGCTTTTTTCTGGGTTCCTGTTCCATGGAATACTGTTTTCCATCCTTTGACTTTTAATCTATGAGTTTCTTTTTGAGTTAGATGCGTTTCTTGTATACAGCATATTGTGGGATCCTGTTTCTTGATGCATTCCATCAACTTGTGAGACCATTTACATTTATGCCATGTTGTGTTCCTATTGTTAGTTTCCTGTTTTTCTTCCTTGTTTAATTTCCTGTCCAGCATGGTGATTTCTTTCTGTTGTTGTTCTGGAGATTGTGGTCATTTTTATCTCTATCTAGGATGTCCTTCAGCACTCTTTCCATGGTTGGTTTGGTGGACATGAATATCTTCAGTTGTCCTTTGTCATGGAAGTATTTTGTTTCTCCATTAAATTTGAAAGACAGTTTTGCTGGATACATCAGTCTGGGTTGAAAGTTGTTTTCTTTTAGGGCTTGAAATACTTCACTCCAAGCTCATCTTAACCTGAAGGTTTGTGTTGAGAAGTCTGCCATGATTCTAGTAGGCTTACCTTGAGAGGTGAGTTGTGTCTTTTCTCTAACAACTTTTAGTATTCTGTTCTTATGCTGTATGTCTGAGATCTTAATTATTATATGTCTGGGTGTAGATTTATGTTGGTTATGAGTGTTTGGCATTCTATTTGCCTCACTTATTTGTATATCAGATTTTTCCCCATGTTTAGGAAACTTCCTGCCATTACTTCTGTGAACAGCTTAGTTATATCCTTTGCATTTTCTCTTGCCTCCTCACTGATGCCTATTAATCTAACATTGTTTCTCTTGGCGTCATCTTGAAACTAATGGATTGTCATTTCATGCAGCATTGTTTTTATAATTCTACACTTTCATGATCGCTATCTGTGATCCTGTCCTCAAGGTCCAAAATTCTATCTTCAGCTTTATTTAAACGGCTTTGCAGGTTTTCAATACAGGTTTTTGTTTCTTGCATATTTCTTTGAATTTGTTTCATGGATTCTGCTTGTTTTCTGCATTGTTCATTCAAAGTTTCAACCAATTTCCCATGCTCCTGTATTTTTTTTATCTATTTCTTCTCTAGTTATGTTGAGCAACTCATTTATTAAGATTGTTACTTTTGTCTTTGCATAAGACATTATTTCTAATTTGAGTTCCTCTATAGCCTCATGGATTTGTTTCTTTATTTCATTTGCTATCTTTTCAGAGATTTCTGGTGTATGACTTTTAAGGTCCTCCATTTCATTGTCGCCTGTACTTGCTCCTGATGAACTAGATGTTTGGGATTGCATTTTGCCTTTCTGTTTAGTCATTTTCACCATTTGAGTAAATATCTGGTCTTTCTATCCTCACAGTCACAACTTTCTGTAGTGTGTGTTTTAGGTTCCTACTGTGTGGTTGATGTTTGTCAAATTGCTGTGTCCCACAATGAAGAGGAGATCCAGCCTCCTGAATTCCTCCTACAGGACCTGTTGGGTGAGTCCTATATTTTTTCTGGGCTAACTATCCTAGAAGTATTGATGTAGGACAACTCTTAGTTCCTGCTGTTGTTATATCTTCAGGTAGTTGCAGGTCACCAGATCTCCCTGTCTATAGTGTTTGTGTCAGCTGAGGCCCTACTGTGTCACTGGGGGTCTCATAAGTTCTTTTATTTTTCTCTAAGTTGGGGGGTGTTATTGGTGTACTCCTCAACCTTTCTGATGTTCTCTGTGTGGGGGAGGGGGTTACCCACTGTCTTGGCATGTTTGCTAAGGTCTTACAGTTGGAGGGAGTTTCACTTTTGCTCCTATTTACCCACTTCAGACCTCCATTTTAGGGGGCAAACTCACCACACTGACTAGAGCCTCTTGAGGTCTTCTGTTTAGGTGAGGGATTTCTGAGCCTCTCATCCAGCACACTAGTCCACTGTAGTCCAAGTTTCCCATGTTCCCAGTGGAAGGGAGGCCCAGCAGTGGCAGTCCCAGCAACTCAGGCGTGTAGTGGGCTTCCACGCTGTTCTCAGTTGAAGGGTGTGCTTACCTGCTAGTCCTGGTGGAAGGATCGGCCCAGCAGCAGCAGTGCCAGGCAGCTGAGCCCTTCAGTGGGCTTCAGTGATACTCCCAGTTGAGGGGTTGACCCAGCAGCCAAGGTCCCAGGTAGCTGAAGCTTTCTTCGGGCTTCTGCGATTCTCCCAGTGAAAGGACAGGCTCACCAACCACAGTCCCAGGAAGCCGAGGCCTGCTTCATTTTTTTCACTCCATCTAATTCATCATCCAGTTCTGTGAATGAATTTTTAAGTATTTAAGTATTTTTCTAATTATATTCCTTACTGTTACTTTGGATTTAGAAAGGCTTCTGAACCGTAGGCAGCAGAGCAGGCTGTTCCTCTAAAAAGTTCTGAGATCTTGCAGGATAGCAAGTATACAGTACAGGTGTGAAGAGAAGAGTTTGTTGAAGATGGCCAAACAGGAGATTATGGAATCTCAGCAATTCTTCAGCCTTAACAACAGAAGAAGTTTCCTAAGGCAGTGTAGGCCCTTTAAAACTTAGTTATCCAGACCAGATGCCTGCAAGTAGAACCCAAAAATAGATAACACTTGGTTTTTGTTGACACTATTAGAGAAAGAGAGTAACTGCATTTGAAAGCAATCTATTGACAGAAGCAGTGGGGATGTGGACCTGGAAGAATGTCCTAGAAGGGTGTTTGGAAGACTTGTTTTACTTCAAGTTCAGCAACACTTAGAGAACGTTTTTTGTTTTTACTTTTTTTTGTCTAGCTGAAAATGCTCCTCTGAATTTTGCTCATTCCTAAACTGGGGTTCTAAATTTAGAGCATCCTGCATGATAACCTGATATTAACACATACCTTCTGCCCCCTGCATGAGAAAATTTCCTAAAATTTGGCTTCTCACTATTGCTGGTTGTGCTGTTTTTCTAGGAAACAAACTTGAAGATTCTGGAGTTCATATGCAAAGAGGATTACTGGTGAGTGTTCTGGGGAACATCTCTGTACTAAAGTGAGTACAGCAAGATTCTGGGGAACATCTCTGTAGTAAAGTGAGTACAGCAAGATTGATATTTGTGAAGTGGTGACTTTCACTTTGCATCATTTAAACAACTTCGAGCTAAAAAAATGTATCGAATACATGATTAATCTAAATTTAAAAGAATAGCAATAATTTCAGAGCTGCACATAGATGGAATAGCTCTCTAGTCAAACCCACCAAGGATTGCAGTGGCCCGTAGAGATATTCTTAATTAGTGCAGTGGCAAAGCCTTTCTCTACCTTGTACTGGTTGTTCACTGAGTGCAGGTTTCTGCGGTAGAGGGAACACACTGTTGGCTTGTACCACTTTCTTCAGCCAAGAGAATTCACAGAGAACAGTGGAGGTCTGGCCAGTCAGTAGCATAACCAATGCCAGCTAGTGAATGAATACTTTGGTCCTGAAGAGGAATCCGGGTGGTACAACACAGTGCCTATTGTACTTATCTGCCCAGGTGGGTCAAAGAGGCTATACCTCCTTATCTTCTTATCCTTCTCTTCTCTGACCAGACAAAAAAAAAAAAAAAGAAAAGATGTCTTGACCTTATATTTGCATTTTCTTACCTGAATTGCTTCCTTTCTTAGCCTTTAGCTTGCTCTTCTTCATTCTTTTATCTTATACTTCAGCCAAAACCTAGCCCCAACTGGATAAGCCCAGCACATCACTGATGTACTCTCCTACCTTCAACTCTTCCTCTTCCTCCCTTTCCTCTTTTTCTTGCCCAAGACCTATCACTATATATCTATCTTTGCATCATTGCCTCCCTCTCTCAATTTATCTGAGTTTAAGACTATCTCAAGTCCAATCACCAAACCTCAACGAGCTTCTCTAGGGTGGGGTATGAAATTATTATTATTATTATTATTTTGGTACCATGGATTGAACTCACGACTGCATGCTTGCAAGGCAGGCACTTATGCCGCTGAGTGAAATCCCCGGCTGAAATTATTGCTATTCTTTTAAATTTAGATTAATCATGTATTCGATACATTTTTTTAGCTCGAAGTTGTTTAAATGATGCAAAGTGAAAGTCACCACTTCACAAATATCCCCTCCCACTAGTAAGCTCACATCTCTGCAGAGGTGATCCCCTTGACAATTCTTTAAAGTCTCTGTTCACATAAAATTACAAATAGATGTAAGATTTAGTTATGCACTGCATTGCACCTATTGCCCTGCTATTTTATTTATTTAACAATAGATAAAAAGTGGAATGTCAGAACTGATGAGTATTGGCTTGCTAAAACCAATAATTTGTATCTCTTTCCAACTTAATATTCAGCAGCAACTCATTCAGAGCCTGATATTGACCAGGGTAGGAGTATTTGGACCACAGGCAGCAGGAAACATTGCAAATCAGATTTTTTTTTTTTTTGTAAAGAGGTAGTTGTTAAACATACAGTAACCCACTACCGATTGAAGAATCTTCCCATGTCCATTTGGACTCATTCATTTTAATTATTTTACTTCTTGCAAATGTTTTAGTGTTACAGATGAGTCCATGTTATTTAGTCATGCCATGAAGACAGGGTGTTCAGATTACATGCATGTTTTCAATCTTACAAAGCTTCACTGACCCTCATGGGATGTTTTCATTTTTGATACATCTGTGAGAACTTCTCCAGAGTTACTTAGCAGGATACTCTTTGGCTGAACCAAATGTAGGTGTTGCATTGCAATGAACATAGCCACTGATTTACACCTTTCATAAGAACAAGTGTCAGTAATATCGTGATACCTTTGTGATATTGTCAGTCTTTTTTAATAATTGTACATAGCTAACTTCAAAATGCCAGTGTTCTGGGGAAGATAAGAAGAAAACTGCTGTTGTGCATGAGTATTACTATTTGTGAAAATCTTATGATAATGATGATGACAAAGATGATAATGGTAAAATAGTTTTAAAAGTACTCATGGGTAATTATGCTCTCAAATATGACTTTCAATTGCTGAAATAACTGATATCATAAGTGCATATCTTCTTATTGAAGGAAGCGTGGCTCCCAAATCACTGCAAGAATTCACTTGGAGTTTGAGTTTGACTCAGCACTATGATTAAAACTATTCTCTTTTGATATATAATTTTTGACCAAAAAATTGTTAACTGTAAGTTTTTTGTACAGGACATGTAATTTAATCATGGTGACCTAAAATCATAGTCTCTGTAATGGTCTTAAAGTACTATTTCCAGACACTCAAGATGAAGTGCTCAGGAATAATACAGGTGCCTCATCTAATGCCCTCACTTACAAACCTCCGGCAGAAAATGGGGATTCTGCAGTTTGTTTTTACTGGCTGTATTGATCTGATCTGCAGAATTTCTTTCCTCAACAGCTAAATCAGTAAATTCCACACTTAGTTGGCATTTTGCTCCAATAGTTTTAAGGAGAGTTGAATTTGGAGTCATGAAACAATATATTGTCACTGTTACTGATCCTGGCACATTGCTATTAAGAGGGGTCTATAAAATTCTTGCCTGTGTGTGGAAAATCACTATTGCCCAACTTCGGGGATGAGATAAGCCTTTTGAAAAACAAGATATAGCTCCTTAGATTCCGTTGTATGTCTCTTCAGTAGCCTGCGGCATGAATTGTGTCTGAGTGTTTGGATTGTTTACATCATGGAGATCGTAGAATCTTTCTTTCTTCAGGGATAAACTATACCTCCCCCCTTTTTGGTCAAAATCACAAGAACTAAAGTTCATAGAGCTCTTCTTGTATACCATGCCATGCATTAGTTACTTTCTTGTGATGATCTAATTTTATCTTCACACCCAGCTTGTAGAGTAGATAGCATTATGTGATACTTATCTGTGTGTCAATTTGAGTGAGAAACACCCTGCTGACTGGTGTAGCATAGTTCTAGGCATGGCTATATGATAGACTTACTGAAAAGTGAAGAGATCTACCCTGGTATGAGTGGCACCAATCAATGAGTTGGTAGCATGAATGGAATAAAAAGGAAAACAAGAATAAAGTCTTGCTTCTGCTTCTTCAGAGTGACTCCAGTCCTCATCATTGCTTTTGTATGTCCATTTCTAGGCTTCTAGTGCAGGCTCTCCAGCCTTCCAGTGTAGAACTTTTGACTTCCCAATATATACTGCAATGGGACCCTGTAGTGATCTACTTTTGACTGGATCATTGGGTTCCCTAGTGCAAAGATGGCTCTTTTGCATTCTTCCACACCTGGTTCTGCTTTGCAGGGGACCACTGTAATCCTACTTGTAACTCATATAGATATAGATATAGATATAGATATAGATATAGATATAGATGATATAGATATAGATGATACAGCTATTTAGATACATATGTTATAGTGATGTATAGTAAATATATACTATATTATATATGTATTAGAGTAAAACTATTACTTCGTGAACTCTAACTGGTACATATTACCACTCCCATTTTACAGATGATGAGACTCAGTGCTCAGCATATTAATAAAGTTACATAGCTAGCAAAGGATTTGCTTGGAAAGCCAAAGCTGGGGCTTTCTCCTTTAAGTAGAGACCCGTCCCTTTGCTAAAATAGATGTTTTCTAATCTAGCTTTTCTCTGGGCTCTCATTGGTGAATACATTCTTTGAAGTGTAGCTATTACGGATCAAGAGTGAGAGTAAGAGGTAACAGAGTGAATGAGCAGCAAGACCTGGAGCCTTGGCCTGCGTTTTCTGATCCTTTGTATTTTAGAATGTTTTGGGTAAGAGACTTTGCAAGCCTGGCCCACTCTTTATCTCTGCTCACCCTGGAGGAATAACTAGCTCACTGATCATTTCTGCTTTTTCACCTTAGGTAGGCAAAAAGAAATTTTAAAAAAGGAAAAAGAAAAAAAATGAGTGAAAAAAAACCAACACATACATCTCTCATAAGCATTAAAGAATAGTATCTCAGGGAACAAAGAAAACGCTTCGTTCCACAGGCATTCCTGTTTAAAACGAGGTCTTGTTAAGTGAGAACTTGTGAAAAACAAAGGAGCTGCTGCTTTCCTGGATTTGATGTTTATCTCTGCAGAGTGATACCACTCACACTAATCAAAGTTTGACTGGGTTCAGAAATGCCAAACCAGCACATTTTGTATGCCTCTTCCCCCACAAACACTGTCTGTAAGTGAAAAACATCTGCATCTAAAACAAGACAATTAACAAGAAGACGCGCGATGCTAATGCTGTGGGTTTATTTTTGATCATCAGCTCACTGAGGAGCAGAAGCAGGGAAAGAGAGTGTGCCTCCCTTTTTTTTTTTTTCATTTTTATTTTTTAAGCTGTGGTTAAATATACATAACATAAAATTTATTATTTTAACCATTTTTAAGTGTACAGTTCCAAGGCATTAAGCACATTCACACTGTTGGGCAACCATCATCACCATCTACTCACAGCACTATTTCATTTTCATAAAATGAAACTGTGCCCATGAAGCAAAACTCATTCCTGTCTATCCTGGATGCTAGTAGCTACCATCCTATTTTCTTGCTTCCACGCGCTTAACTTTGGAGGTACTTTAGACTCGTGGAATCATAACACATCTGCACTTTTCTAATTGGTTTATTTCATTAGCATACTGCCCTCAAGATTCCACTTCTTTGCTGTGCTGAGTAAAGCTCTATGAATGTGGGTGTACAAATATCTTGTCAGTCCTTGTTTCCAATTTCTTTGGCTATAGTTTCAACAGTGAAACGTTAGATCATATCTTAGTTCTGTGTTTAATTCTTTGAAACACCTTTACACTAGAGGAGACTATTTTAATCCTTCTAAATGAGCCTCGCCTGGATCAGCTCAACTCTTGGGCTCACAAATGTGTCTGGAACAAGAATTTGGGAGCAAGAATTCTTTGAATTCTAGGTCTCTTTGCCTATTAGAATAAAGGCTGCTCTGATGGACAGTTTGGATCCACTTTATGGACAGACATGGAAAGGGTAAATGTTGCTGTGGCCAAAAGTGAGCAAGGTGACACCATTTTCCTGCAGCTGTGAGCAAAACATGGCTTGAGCTTTGCTCTTTAGCTGCCTGAGCCAGTTCATGCCTCTGAAACAAGAGGATGCAGGGACACGGCAGTAAGTATTTGACAGACCTCTTCTTTCCCAAGAAGTGCTTTCCATCAGATACGTACGTGCTGTTGTCTTCCTGAAATGACTTCACTTTATCAGATTAATATTCAGTTTATTATCCAGTTTACTTCTCAGTCTTTCTACCTGCTGTGAATTGATGTCATAATATGTATAGTAAATGGTTCCAAAATAAGTCACAGAAAGAAAATTCCATGCAACTCCTTAATTTTTATATCTTCCTTCCAGTTCCACCTTATGGCATACATTTTTATAAACATATTACTTTTCTCATTATTGGACAAAATACCTGATACTTGAGACCTACAGGAAGGTAGATTTAACTTGGGACACCTTTTCAGGGCTTCAAACAGTGATTAGTTGGTTCTAAGGCAGAAACACCATAGCAGAAGGGTGTGGCAGAGCAAGACTGCTCACATCACGATGGCCAGGAAGCACAGGTCAGCGGAAGTACAGAGATCAGTGACACAGAGACGTACCCTCTAAAGGCATGGCCAGCCAATGACCCACCTCCTGCTGGACCCCACCTCCTAGCAGCACATTCAGCTAAGACATCAATGGATTAATCTGCTGATGAGAATAGTGCTTCCATGATCCGATCAGCTTTAGAGAAGTCTTTCAGTCTAGTCATGTTGACAATTAGACCAAACCACCAGAATAGCAACTAAATACTGCGTGGAACTCAGTGCTCTGCTCTTGTTAATTGTACTCATTGTTTAGATTTCATTTCTAGTTTTCTCAGGGGTATTATAAGTAATATTTTAATAGCAGTATTAGAGAGAGTCCTGTGGTTGCACAATAATGTGTTTCACTGATCTTCCTTTTCTGAAGAGAGATGGTTGTTTCTGACTAGGTATCAAGGGGAAAAGGCTCTAGGACAAACACCAGCACCTGTAAGAAGGTGCTCCTGAGGATTGGCACCTATAGAAGTCAGAGATACAAAGCAGAAGGTAAACACAGATGTTGAGCTTTTGCAATGAAGGCCTCTGCTGATTCCAGGAAGAGTTTTGAGGCTGGGATATTCTTGCAGAACTGTCTATTTTATGGAAAAATAAAACTAATTTTCATAATTAAATAGTAGGAGAACAATAATAGTTATTACACTGCACATCATTATCTTCAAAACAGTTGCTCAGTACAACACATAAACCAAAAAGATTCTTACAAAAAAGAAACGAGATAATAGCACAAACTTTCTTTTCACAAACGAATAGAACTGTGTTAAATAGGGCCTTGATGCTACCTGTCTCTGTGTGTAAGCTCTTTGCCTGTCTCTGGGTATAAGCCATAGGCCCAAGAAGCAGCTTTCTTCAGTCAGGAACTTCCAAAGGCAGACAGAAGGCTTCAAGGTATCTTCCCGGTCCTTCTAGAGCAATCTGGATAGCATCACACTGTCCAGCTCAAGGGTGTTTTCCAGTTTCTTTAGTTTAGACATAACTGCAGTGAACTACTTTGGACATTATGTGCTTTCTATCTACCTCCCGTCATTTTTCTACTGAACCTGGGACCCAATTCAAAGTTGGATCTTCCAAGTTTGTAGTCTAAAATTATAGAGAATTTTGTTTCTGACACAAAGAAAGTTTCTCAAACTTCTTCTGTTCCCCTAGTTTCTAAAATGGTGACATCAATTCTATCTAATCAGAAATGCAGTAGAAGAAAAGTTTCATTGTGTGTGTGAGGCATTTTGAATACTGCAAAAGTTTTCTACACATTCACTTTGGGTGACAATTATAAAACACAAATTACTAGATTTGCTTCCTAGATAATCCTATGACTAAGTCTGGGATAGGCCCAGCAATCTGAGATATGGCCCAGCATACTCTCCAGTCATATTCCTGAGAAAAATGGGGAAAACAGACAGCTTTAGAAAATGAAGCTTGATGGATCCAATGCAGTTGGCATCAGGTTGATGGCTCCTTAGAAGGAAAAGTGCATGCAGTCTGTTTCTTTTACATTTTCAAAATTTGTACCCTCAAGTACTTACCCTATTTTTGTCACACTCTATCTTTCTCTATCCTATCATTTAAAGCTCTTCTTGAAATAGTATAACCCAAACTATATGTAATTTCCATCCAAGTTCTTAAGTAAATACCCCACATGTCTAACTCTCTATTGGACACTGACTAGACCCCAAACTAAGGAGTCACTCTGTTAAGCATTTTCTATACATGGTATCATTTGATTCTTAAAACTAACCCCTCATATAGGCTTTATCATGCCCAGTTTCCTGTGGAAAGAAATCGATTGTCCCAGAGGTTGAATAAAATGTTCGAAGCCTTGATGAGCTATTAACCACCCCCCACCTCCCTTGGGCACCCACACACACCTAAGGTGTTAAGTTTGGCAGTTGCTTCTAAAAGCTGTATCCAAAGCCAAACTCTTAAATGTTGCTCTTAAACTCACAGGTATCTGTTACTGAAGACTTTTTCAGTTGTAAGGCATGGAAAACCCAACCCAAACTGGCTTAAGCAAAAAGGGAATTTATTGGCTCATATAACTGAGAATTCTATGAGTAATCTGCCGCAAAGATGTGGCTTTGAGGGGGGGGGGTCAAATGATGTCATCAAGGGTTTTTTTCCCCCCTTATTGGTCTCTTGACTTGAATATCTGTGTGGTTTCTGTGTTGTTTCTATTCCCAGGTGGACTTGTCGCATCCCGCAAAGAAACTGCTATTGGCTCCTTCTAGATTTGTCTACTGCACATGGAGACATAACCTGAAGAATTTTTCTAATGAGATAAGCTTCAACATGTGCTCAGCTTTAACTATTGTCTAGGAAACAAATATTTTGGCACATGCACTCCATTCCTGGATCTCTAAAACCTTAATATCTACAAGAGAAAGGACCAAATGAAATTTAAGACTTTTGTGCCCCAGATGGAGAAGGGAGGCTGAGGAGCCATGGGATACATAAATTTCTATTACTACATTATCAACTCTTCCTCCACTTTCCTTTAGTGATAAATCTTGTTAAGTATTTTCTCACTGCCTACATACATAATTCCAGAACTGTTCCAAAGACTTTACACATTAACTCAGTTAATTATTGCTATGAATGTATGAGTCAAGATGTATTATTACCTCCATTCTATAGATGAAGAAGTTAAGTGATAGGAGGTTAAAACCTTGTCAGAACCTGTGTTAAAGGTAGGGTTAGAAACTGGGCCAACTGGCTCCTGACCTATTTTCTTTCCCAACACACTTTTTAGAATTCCACATAGAATGATGCATAGGCCTCCTATAACCTCTTTCTGATTTACTCCTGGATTGAATCCATCATCTGGTCTGGTCTCTTCCCTTTGATCTACCTATCCTACACATTTCCAAGGAATCAAACACATATTCTCTCATCTATACAAAATTCATAGATACCAGCCTGGCTCTGACCTAAATGCTTAGCTGTGTGAATAGGGAATACATGGTCAAGAAAATATACTTGATTTTTGCTCATCCAGGGAGTTCATGGACAATTGAAATGGATGGATTTGAAGAGGCTTCAAAGGTTTTCACAGGGTGCTTTGAGTGTCTTTTCTCAGTGTTGTTCATGTATCCTAGAATGAGTCAGATGAGGGATTAAGAGGAAATGTTTATTAAGAAAACTTTAGATCCTATTTCTCAGTTCCAAAATCCTGTCTTGTTCCCACTTGTTAGTTCTAGGTTGTGTAAAATTCAAAGCATGATGACATTTTCCACAGCTTTCTAGATATGTTAGGGCCACTCTAGGGAACACAAGTCAAGTCTTTCCCAGGGAGTCCCCCTACTGTCATGTAACTGAGACTGACTACAATATACCATGAACACCAGATGTTTCCTTGCAATAATAGTATATTTCTTGATATTGGTCCCGAAAAACAGAGCAGTCACATATATCACTTTGTACAGAGTCATAGACTAGGACTCAAATGGTGAGTAAGAAAGCCCTCCTATTGTCATATAGCTAGGTGGTCTCTCTTAAGTCTTGTCTTTTCTGTATTTCAGGCTTCTCCTTTGCAGAGTGATGAACTTGAAATAGGTGAATGTGAAAGGGGCATTTTCTGCTTTGCCAGGATTGGAGAACAATGTGGTACTGGAAATCATGTGTAGATTCTTAGAGAAGTCAGATTCTGATCAAAGCATGGAACAATATTAAAGAATTATGCATGTGTCAAAAAAGTGATCAGGACAAGAGCCAACTCTAGGGACCGGCGGTTCAGAGTTCACTCAAATGTCCATGTCCTGAGACAGATCAGAGATAACAGGCTGAGCCCATCACAGGGAACTGAACTGAAGAATGGCCAGGCACTCCATAGATGTTCTTGCTTGGGGCTGCATCACAAGATTATTTCCACCAAGTCCTGCTCGAACACTGCTTCTTTCAATGGACTTTCCTCTTCCTTCTTGGGACCGTCCTCATCTAGGGAGTTCATGGACCTCAAAAGACAGAGGCTTTGTCTTCTTCACAGCTTTGCTACAGGCTGTTGGTATAATTACATGGACAGGAAATTTTTATTCATATTACAAAGACAGAGAACTTGTCTCAGATGTGACAAATGCAAGGCACACTTCTGTTCTCACTCCTACTCCTTGTGTCCGTGGAAAACATCACTTACCAATTACTGATTCTTTCCCACTGGGCTTGGACATAGCTTCAGAGCCCTAAATATAGCTTTCTAAGCAGCTAGTGCCAGTCCATTAAAAATGGAACTGCAGATTAAGCTGAGTACCTAGATGAGACTCTATGTTATCTCATATGTAGTCATTTTAGAATAGGACCTTAGTGTCCTACTATGGTATGATGATGAAACTGTTCCTCAGTTGACTCTCAAAGACTGAAATATGAGCAGCTGTGAAGACAGACAGAGGCAGATAACAGAGTTTTAGGTATTTGCCTTCAGAGTGGTTTGGCAACAGCACCTGCTTAGGCTGATGCTTGGAATCCTAGACTGTGAGCACTGGGTGTGCGTGAGACATGGCGTGGGAGTCCCACACTCAGATCTGTCTGGGCTTAGGTTATGTTTCAGCTTCTTGGCTTTCATCCAGATTGGATCTTGGACTTCCTATCCACCCATCTGTTGAGAATTGACGTGGGGCAATGGCCTGGCCCTGTGTCTAGGCATGTTTTAGTGATGGGAGTTTTGAGGGAAAGGATCCCAAGTGAGTAAGCACCCTGTCTACCTGCACATTTATACTTAATCTGATGCTAAGAGGACCTTGGATGAGTTCTCAATGCTGAAAACAAAATTCTACAGGAAACCATGGAGCCTTGACTCTTACAGGGGCACGTTTCATCCTTTGTGGGAAATATAGTAATAATAAGGGAAGATCAAAGGAAGATTGAGCAAATAAAAAATCATCCTATGCAATTATAGATGGACCATTCCTATCAAGGGGCAAATAATTCCTGTTTGTTATCTTCTTTCTAAGAGGAGGCTGAGTCACATAAGCATAGGGACCTTGTCTAGGGCAATGGTGATGAACCTATGGCACATGTGCTGCAGCAGGCAGGATCTTTGTATCTTGAAAGCTCTAGAAGGCTTGCCATCGCTACCCTAGGGTTTTTCCAGTAGATAGGCGTAGATGCTGGGCAGCATAATTCAACTTTATTTCTCAGACAGTAATCATAGTTTTATTACACTGTCCAAAAACATTCCTAAAATTTCCAGGACCACACCTAGAGAAGAAATAATGTATATCATGTCCTGGATGAAATAATTTTTCATCCAGGACATGAAATAATTTTTCATCCAGGACATGAAATAATTTTTCAGAGGAATCAAATAGAAGAAAAATAGAAGAAATAGGATTTTAAGGCCTGGATTCTGTTAATCTCTATAGCTGGTACACTGCTCAGAAATACTCATTTACATGGATACTGGCTTTAGGGTACTCAGGCTCCAGGACAAAAACTACTCTTTCTGGAGGGGTTCTTCTCTCTCTTTCTATAGTGGGCATGAAAACCAGGTAACCCATCTGCTTTCCTGTACTCCTTACCTTAGCACAAAATTATCCACCCTGTTCTTTTGCTTTCGTCAACCTTACTTCTTTGAAAATTAAGTTTTCTTTTACATTATTATTATTTATATTTTAACCCCAATCTAATGGTTCAGTTTTATTGGATTCATAACTTTGTCATAAGCTGTCATTTATTAACTCATTTATAAGTTTTAATAGTTAAAAGCAAAGGCTTTGGAGTCAGACATAGGTTGTTTTGGATGTAAGTTCTGTCATATTGTAGTTGTGTGAGATTGAAAATCATTACTCAATAGATCTATCTTTATCTGTAAACTGAAATAGTAATGGAATCAAATTCACAGAGTCATTGTGAATATTCAGTGGGATGACATAGAGTTTAACACAGTGCCTGGCATAAAACATGCTCTGCAACATTTTTTCACTATCTGTTTGTGTATTAGGATGCTGGTTGAAGACAGAAACACAAATTATTATCTACAACTTAGGAATGTCAATTACATTGTCTGTTGACCAAGTTTAGGGGTTTAGGTTTTACAAGGCAGAACTGATTAACTTGGATTTTTTTTTTTTTGTCACTTGGGAGGCTGAGTTTATGTCCCGTGCACTCTGGATTTATAACTATGAGAAATTTCTAACTCTACGAAGATCTGTCCTTATGCACCTGGAAATTCCATGTAACCCATAGCATAGCTTCACAGACCAGCAAATGGCAGACAGCATCTCATTCAGGAACTGTGCTGATTCCCTCTTGCGAGGAGTAATTGTGCTACCATTGCCAGTAGAGCCATTTCCTACCCAGCCAGTCTCACCAGTGAGTCTTGTGAGATCAGCAATGAATGTGGTTTAAATGGAAAATGTTGCTAGTGCATGCGGCATCAATGAAGACATTATTCTCACAACCCTAAGAAGACAGCTTCTGCCAACCTGCTGGAGAGGCCACATACAGAGATGATTCATCTGATGTCGTACAGCCTCAGGAATGGGAAATCACTTAAACAGCATCAGCCTTAACCTATATCTGAAGTTGAGACCCTCTGTCTTCTGGCTATCTAACCTAGGTTTCAACAGCTCAAGGGAAGGAGGTATCTCTGACCTTAATTCCAGATGTGACCTTTTCCTCTCTAGACAATTCTATTCACTACTTTGTGTTTATTTCCCAACAGTTGCCTTTTAAAAGAATATCCATTCATTGGTCCTTGTGACCATAGGGTAAAAATAAAATATCTCTGCCCAGTGATAGGTTTACTGATTCCAAGAGGGCAGTTATGCATTTAGGAAGAGCTCTCTTTGCAGGTAAAACATTTCCTATTCCCCAAGTGTTCCACAGGTGATACAATTACTGCATTTACTGTGTAATATTTGCATTCAAACTCCCTACCTGGGTTCAGCTGTGCAGCCTTAGATACGCTGCCTAACTTCACTGAAACCTCATTTTCCTCATGTGTAAAATAGGAAGTCTGTATAGTTATACATTTATTTTAAACAGTATTTGCTTGTAGAAATATGAAATTTAAATTAGGTCAATTTTAAATGCTTGACACAGTGTTTGGCATGAACAAGGCACTTGATAAATATTAATGATGATTATTGTCATTACCGTATCATTTTGCTTTGAGAACAACATTCTGAGTGTGCTCTAATTAACCCAGAGATGATCAGTACCATTAGTCCTTACCATGGTTGTTCTTCAGTTTTGCATTATTGTAACAAAATACCTGAAATGATAAACTTACAAAGAGAGAAGGTATATTTTGTCTCACAGCTGGTGTTGTGGTTATACTCCATGACTGACTGATTACATTGCTTTGGTTGTGTGGTGGCACAACATGGAAGGAGTGTGCAGCATAACAAAACTGTTCACATCATCACAAGGAGGTGAGAGAAAGACTAAGGGGCGGACGCCCAAAGAGCAGAAGACATCTACTAGGTCCTCCTCTTAAAATTTCGAACACCTCCTCATACCTCTGACACGGGGACCAAACTTTCTATACATGGGCCTTTAGGGGGCACTTGAGAGCTAAACCATAGCAAGGGCCTGTGTAGTCCTGCATGAACCAGCCCTACCTACCTTGCCATCCTTACCTCGCAATGGTGCTTTCCTGTGTTGGTAACACCCTATCCACAGTGGCCTTTCATTATGTTTCATATTCCATACTCTTTCCTGTCTGGGGATTTTTATACATCCTACCCTCTCTTTGGAGCATGCTTCCTTTTTCCAACTGGATGCACACACTTTTACAATTTCCTGTTTCTCAACTTTACATCTCACTTTTCAAAACATCGCTCCCCAAAATAGGTGTTTCGTGATTACCCATCTAAACAAATTTCTTCAATAAACCTTTGAAACTGTATCCTATCTTTGATGTTCCTTGCACTTACTAAACTATGTAATTATGTAGTAACCCATCCGTGGTATAAATTCTTATCTTCAGTGCTAGACTGTCAGAAAGTTGAAACAGGGGAAGGGTCTTTGTTTAAAAGATTTTTTTCAACATTATAATGGAAACTTTTAAACACATTGAAAAGTTAGTAAGATTGTAGATCAGGCTTTCAAGTACATATTTTCTAGATTACAAAGCTAACATTTTACTATATTATTTGTATCACATGTTTATTCATCTATACTTCCTTTCTCCATTCAACCATCCATCCATCCAACCATGCATCCATCCATCCATCCATCCATCCTTCTTAATGTATGTAAAACAATTGAAGTACATGTTGCCCCAAACATATTAATATGGAAATTGTTATTAACCAATGTTCAATACTCATTTACAATTCTCCATTTTTTTTCCTGGGGTAAAATGTACATGTTTGAAATGTACTAAGTGTATGGTTTGGTGAGTTTTCAAAATATATACATGTATCTATCCCAAAATCCCTATCATAATATAAATCATTGATTTCATGGCAACAAACCAAAACAAAACCAACTCTACCCACCCCAGAGACAATTATTGTTTCAAGTTTTTCAGCATTGATTAGTTTTTCTTCTTACAGAATTTATATAAATGAAATCATAAAGAATGTACTTTTTAAAACCTATTTCTTTCAACATAATTTGTAATTCTTCCAAGTTGTAGTTGATATCAATTGTTCGTTCTTTTAATTGCTGGGTAGTATTCCATTGTAGGAATAGGTTTCTGTTCTTTCACTGATATACACCTAGCCTATTTTATTTTTTCTTGTTTATAAGTAAGAAAGTTAAAAACATTGTATGAAATTCTATTGTGGTCATTTATTTTTCTTTAGCTGTCATGAATAAAAAAGCCATGATGAATAGATAGAGCATTCCATTGAATTTTATTGCATTCCTTTGTCTTAGGCAAATACTTAGGGGTGACATTTTAGGTTATAGTTTAAGTATAGTTTTAATTATATGAAAAATTGCTGGACTTTTTCCAAAAGTAGTTGTAGGAAGAGTCTGTTTTACTTGCTCACATCAATTAATGAGAAAGCAAGGTTGGCAAAATGTAAGTGTCTAATACATATTTGTTAAATTAATAAATAGAAAAAAATAAGTATCAGTATAGTGAGTGTTCTAGTCCATTCCTTTTATTTAGTAGTGAAGTACGAGCCTTCAAGAGTCACTTAAGTTCCATGAGATTGCTATGTCATTTTATATGGGAATAATAAAATGTACCTTTGACAGTTACAAAAAAGGATTAACATTGAGAGACCAAGGGCAGGTGGGAATTTTAAGAGGCAAGTGTCACCTTTCATTTAATATGAGTTTGTCCTTCCTTCTCTTCTAGTGTCCCTGCACTTATTGCAAGATACTGGCCAGTAAGGGTCAAGGAATGCACCAAAGGTCCGTGAATACACCAAAGCCTGGACCAAGACTCAGCAGGGGAGGTGAAAGAGCAACAAGCACTTGGATCAACCACTTGTCCCTCTCAAAGGCAGATTAATGCCTCTGTCTGAAGTTGGCATTTATATACTTGACTTCTCCCACATTTTCTCCCCTTCAGATTTAATGTCTAGATTTGTCTGATTTTTAAACTGGGTTATTTGAATGTCAAACTTTCTATAACACTTTAATAGAGGTGTCCATTAACCCATGCTAAATTAGAGCCCAGCGTCTCTGGAAATACATGTGACATCCACATGAATACCAAATGCCTTCATTAGGCACAGCACTTACACGATGAATACCAAGTGCAGAGCCCAACTCCGGGACATACACTTCTCTCCCAGAGATTGCCAACATATCTTTGTGTTTCCTCAGCGGTACTAGTCAGCCCTGTTTGCTGTTTATTTCTAGGTGATGAGACGTGGCAATTGTGGCTTTGGCTGAAATAAATAAATGGCACCCTAATCATTAAGTTCATAGAGCAATGAGGAGGCTGTAGCCGATCACCCACGAGTCAGCAAGAGGACCCCACTTAGTATGCAAGACGAATTCCAAACACTTCATAAAAGGCGATAACTTTCTTTGACCAATGAATATATTATTTATAAGTGATTCCAATGCCTTCCTCTCTCGCTCCTTCTCTGCCAATCCCCCTGCCCCCTATTTTCACAGTACGTTGTAAGCACTTGTTCAGTGATGAAGCCCCTCGTGATAAATAATTTATAAAGCAATTTACAAGTACATTATTTTTAGCCATAAGATAAGACCTGGAAGAATGTGTTTTACACACACACACACACACACACACACACACGGGCTGATAAATAGAAAATATCTAAGCCCCAATGAATGGGGGGGGTGGGTTTGGTTTGAAAGGTGTTATAAGGTCTAATGCTGGAGACCTTCTACAAGAGCCATATAAAATGTATGGAATTCATTTGCATAATAAGCCAATTATAACTCACTGAAAGAAAATCCTTTATCTTTGGTTAAAGAAAAATCCTCTCACAAGTATACTTGTGAGTGAAGACATTCTCACTCGACTAACTTTTTATGAGCATGTCCATTGAACCAGGTCCAGTGTTGAGTCCTCTGTAAAGCACCTTGATCTTCCCTGTCTCTCTGAAAAATGTGTAGTTACCTCCATTACATAGATGAAAAAAACTGAGGTTGTCCCCTGATCATCAATACTACCTTCCTGAATTTGCAATGAAGCTACAGCTACTCAGTGAAGTCGTCATTCAATCACAAACATTAGGTATTTGATAAACTCTTGTCCCATGTCCAGCTCTGGAGGGAGAGCTAGGCTGTACAGGTGGATGATGCAGCTAACAGAAGTAGAAAGCAAACAATAAACACAGGCCCCATATATAATTTAAAATTTTCTAGTAGCCACACTATTTTAAAAAGTGAAAGAAAAAAATGCAACTAATTGTCAGGACATATTTTATTCAACCCCATATATCTTTTTATTTTAAAATGTATTCAACATATGCGTCATTGATGAAATATTTTAAACTTTTTCCTGCACTGTCTTCTAAATGCAGTGTTGATCTTATACTCAGAATGCATCTCAATGCAGACCAGCCACATTTCACATGTCCAGCATCTGCTTGTGGCTAGATGACACAGCTCTGTGGGACAACAAAAGAAGCAGATGTGGAGGATCAAAATATCACTGGGGTGTTACATTTGCCACCAGAGAGCTTAGCATGGGATAAACACAAAGACAGGGAAGGGGGTCATTGAAAGACGAGAAAGCAGGAATGTAGTTTGCAGGGAGTAGCTGGAATGGAAGCTCAGCATTCCCCTGACTTCACTTGTTTCCTTGTTCCCGAGGTCAATAATTTTTCAACTTCCTTTGCTTAGCATTTGTCCTGCTGTTTTATCACTATTTTCTTTAAATCAATTTAGTTTTTTAGACTTAAGAAAATTCATTTAACCATAGAACTTTTTGCTCTTTCTATTAATGGAAAAGCAGGATTGAACATTATTATAAATATATTAACTTTAAAAATAAATACAAATCAAACCAAACAAAGTTAATAAATCTTAGCTGTATTTGTTTGCTTGTGCAAAGCTTTGGGAGTCCAAGTATCCTTACTTTATTTTTTGAGAGAGAGAGAGAGAGAGAGAGAGAGAGAGAGAGAGAGAGAGAGGAGAAGGTAGAAGGGGGAGGAGGAAGAAAAGAAAGGTGTCTTAGTTACTTTTTTTGTTGTTAGGACAAAACACCTGCCACTCAAAGTTAAAAGGGAAAGCTTTATTTAGCTCATAGTTTGTGGAGGTTTCAGTACATAATTGGCTGGCTCCAAGGCAGGGTGGCACATGGCAGAGGGGCAACTGTTCATGGTGGCAGAAGACAGAAAAAAGCAGCAAAAGAAGGGACAAACTTCTTTCTGTCCCTTACATTGCATGGAGGCTACCCACCCTAGGGCAGGTATAGCACTCATACCCTTAATCCCAGCACTGGATCATGAATCAATCACAAACTCTAGATTCAGTTCTCTCTTAAATTCCCTCCCCTGATGACTGTAGGAAGTTTTGAGGTATATCTAGACACAAACCATAGCAGAGTGGGGAGAGAGGGAGGAGTGGGAGGAGATCCTGGGTCAAGAGGGAATGTCAGGAACCATATTTATCCTCTTTCCTGAAACAAGTGGAAAACAACTTTTATTATTTTTTGAAACAATGATTTCTGAGACCTGAACAAGAGAAAGCAACAGACAGTCATCTCTGAGAAATAGTAATAAATGAGGTAAGTACTAAGGTTGTACCAGCTTCCCGTCTAAAGAATAATCAGCTCTACAAAGAGTATTGCTCTCACTATACTTAAAAATCTGAGAGAAATCCAGTAGGACTAATTTTTTTTCCAAATAATTTAACTTTATTCCAGAACAAAGCTAAAGAATACTTTGAGAAACATTTAAAAAATACCATTGGGCTGTAATGTAGGGAAGAGGAATCAAAGTATGACCTGACAGAGCTCTCAAGTCAGAGAGAAAGAGAGAGAGTTGAACCTCTGGAAAGATAAAAGCTGCTGAAATTCATGCAAACAGCAACAGGGGCAAGATCTTAGTAGGGGGATCCCTAGATATCTCTAGATATCTGCAAAGGGATCATATCAAGCATTTCTCAAGTACAAATCAGAGGATATGTGTAAAGAAGAGGTTGTAGTTAAGAATAGTATCACTTCCTCATGATTCTTGGGAAATCAGGCAAAACACACAAAAAGGTTGTTCCTGAGTAGTGGGAAACAATTAGTTCCACAATGACTACTGCTCCGATCCTACCTAACGCGTCTCAGAAACTGCAAGCAACCCGATGTCTTCTCTAGAAACTGCGAGAAGGTCAGGCTGCAATACAGTGCAAAGAAAGGGTTTCTGCTAGTGGATTATCTCTGAGTATGATTAGGATCTGAGCTCAGATGTTTTAGCTCTATTTTGGCAAAAGTCAGGTCAGCGTATTAACTCAAGTAATAGACTAGGTTCAGATTCCTTTTCTTGCCATGTGGAGGTTGTTAGAATTTGAATGAGTCCACCCTTCTGAACATCCCTTTCCTCATTAATAACATCAGATACTAGCAACTATCTAAAGTAATGATTTGAGAAGACTTATCTTTATAATGTTATTTCCCTTTCTTTCTTTTTACTCTTCACATTTAAATGATCTGTAGTTACTGTGTTTTAGTTTTTGTTTGATGTAGTTGATCTCTCCATTCTTTACCTTCCTATCACCAAGATCTTGTCTGTTTTGTTTACTGTGTTTGTTTGTTTGTTTTCTAAACAGGGTCTTTCTATATAGTTCAGGCTTGGCTGGATTCACTATGTAGCTCAGGCTGGCCTTGAACTCATGGCAATCCTCCTGCCTCAGTCTCCCAAGTGCTGTAATTATAGGCATGGGCCACCATGCCCAGCTATGTCTGTGCTATTTTCAGTTCTACCTCCAGCACTGGGTATATCAAGGGACACATAGGTGTCCCTCAGCATAAGAAAGATCAGTGAACTAAGGGACCACAATGTTACAGCTGAGGTTCTTAGATGATCAGCATTTAAAACTGCTTATTTAGGTTCTCAGAACAAGGCCATGCTATCAAACACAAGGATTCGCTGCTCATGGGTTCTTGCCAGCTAATCAGATGATGAAGAAAGGGAACGTGGCCAGTTGTTAGGCTCTGAGTTCTCCCAAAGTTCACTGTTTCAGGCAGAGTTAAGCAAATCTTTTCTGCCTCCTGCCAGGTTGAGTCGTGCTAGATTTAAAGAAAGAAACAAGTAAATAAAATGTTCTCTCTGATCTGCCTAGATGAACCACAGTCCTGGCCCCAGGAACTGGCCCCCTGGAAGGGTCCAATTGACCATAGCACAGAAGAAATAGTTAATAATAAATTATAAACGTGGCTGCAGCAATCACAGGCAGACCCTGCATCCCCTTCCCAGCCCACATACTCACTTTCCTGTTCTACCCCATAGGCTTAATAGGCATCAAAGTGAAACAAATCCAATAAAACATTTCCTTGAGCTAGGAATGAGTTCAATGATTCATTCTCATTCATTCTCTCTCTCTCTCTTCTTCGTGTCAAACAGCTGATCAGATTTGGCAGAGGAACAAAGGAAGAGGCATTTCAGACGAGGTGTCCTCATGTCTCTCCCCCCATCGCTTTGCTGTCACAATAATCAAGATCCTACTCTAAAGTTTACCAAGACTTGATGCTAAACATAATTAGGACCATGGCATTTTGTATTCTGTGCCCATGAAATGTGACACTCGTGCCGTGCTTTCCATGAGGAACCAGTGACTGGATACAGTAGAGGTTATAATGCAGAGCCATTGCTGCAAATCTCAGGGTGACCTCTTCAGTAGGTGACTGTGGCTTAAGGAGTTATACTCAGCCTAGTCAAGACTTTCTCAGAACTGTGATGCAGACTGAGATGCTGCCATACAACCCTCCTGACTTTCTTCTCTTTCTTCATGGGCATGAGGCCTGAAACCTCTTTTACAGTCTAGCACCCTCTTTCTATTTCTCCACTGGCATTCTCTACAACAAATGCCATGCACATCTAATTCTATCATCTCAGAAAACTCAGATAAACACAAGTACTACTAGGCTGCTAGACAGGGTTAGGAGTCTATTTCATTTACTGCCAAACTGGTAAACAGGATATAATCCTGAATGGTTTGTGGAGGCGGAGAGAATTCCTGGCACAAGTCAGCAGCCTCGTGGCTGAAGATCTCATGACCTAGAAAATTGTCCCAGTGGAGGGAAAGCCCTGGCTGTGCTAGACTTAGAAATTCGAAAAATATCAAGAGAAGAATACTTACAAAGACAATAGATATTTCTAGAACCTGTAGTTTGTGTTCATTTGCTAAGGTTACCATAACAAAATGCCCCAGGCTGAGTGATTTGAACAGAAATGTACCTTCTCACAGTACTGGAGGCCACACAGCTGAGATCAAGTTTCTACTAATGCCCTCCTGTCCTTGCTCTGCCTTGCAGATAGTGAATCTCACTGTGCCTTCACATGGTCTTTCCCCTGTGATCCCCCTAGAGAGCCTCCACAAATTTCTTCTCTTTATAAACACATCAGTCACATTGGATCAAGATCTATCCTAAAGGTCTTGTACATTAACTTAATTACTTCTTTAAAGGTCTTCTTTCCAAATATAATTAAATTCAATATAGAAACTTTGGGGAACACAATATAGCCTATAGCATAGTTGTACAATTATCTGCTTTGTTTACAAAGAAAGATATGCCAAGGTTAGATTGTTTGAGACAGTAGTCAGAGCCTTAGAAGGGAAAGAACTGGAAGGTCTGTGATGAGAAAGCCTGGGTTGAGGGGTGGACAGTGGAAGCATGCGGATGGACATGTAGGAGGATAGAAAGGGTAAACATTTCTTTTAGCACATCTCATCCCACCAGAAAGCATTCACTGTGGCAGAAGTGCTGGACAACATTACTTAGGTAGACAGCATTACTCAGTCAGCTGACTTTGGGAATATTTCATTTTGGGTGTCCCCAGCACTGGCACAATGACTAATGAACAGAATGGGGTGTTACAGAAATGGAGGATATTATAGACTCAATATCAAGGGCTTCTAATTATCCAGGCCAATGTTGATGCTGTTGGTCCAGAATGTCAACAATAGTGACCAACCCTGAGACCACTATGACATTTCTTATGGCTACCAACAAGTCATTTGGGAGCAAGATGACTTTTGTGGCCCCTTCTTACCTAAAAGAGTAGGTAGGTAGTCTTGGTGGAAATAGACACCCACGCTTAACATGAATTAATCTCTTCTACCTGCAGGGCTTCTGCAACACTGCAAAGCCTTACAGAATGCAAAAAAGTAGAATTCCATATACTGTGACATTCACACGTCAGTGTGAAGAGATCACTTCCCAGTGAAGGTGCTGGGATGAGCTCTGGTCCTTATAATCTAATGGCCTGGGTGAAATATTCTTAGGCTGACTACATCTGAGACTCTTACTACTCAACCTTATTTTTTTCCTCCATCCATGAATGGGTAACAGAAATGTATCACCTAGCTTATTCTAACTCATTCTCAGTTTACTGCTAACGAAGCTCTTGCCTTCTTGCCATGGTATTTGCTTGCCAGAGCTAACATGAATCTCTTCTCAAAGAAGTTTCTTCTTTCCTATTATCTGTACATGGTCAGCTTCCAGTATCCACAGGTTGATTGTTTTCATTCATGCACTTTTGCCACCCTAAATGACCGTACTTACAAGGTTTCAGTTTAACTGTGACTGTGCTAGATGTAATAGTACAGTTTTAGATCACCTTTTCTTTAGAAAACAGTACAAACAAGTAAAATTTTGGCTCAAATCATTTGACCATTTAATATAGTCACAGAACTTTTCAGATAATACATTATACCTTTGAACTTTCTGCCTTAAGGGGGGAATTAAAATTTTTTCTAATGGACACCTTCAAATCATTCTTAAAATCTTACTTTTGTGATAGTAGCAGCTAAAGTCTTAGACATTCATCCTCCATGACATAATATTTCAGGGTTTTATAATATGTTCCAAATATTTTGCATCTTAAAGTTCAACGAGGCTTAAGCTGATTTTTCCTTATAGGAAAACCAAAATCCTAAAGTTTTCACTCATTGAACTTTCTATATTTTAAACATGTTTACCTTTTCAGAACATGAAGACCTAGAAGTATTAAGTATCAATGAACCAATTCATAAAACATATGTTTAATTGTTTTAGTTGCTACATTTGCAAGCTTTCAATTAATTTAAATGTAGCTTAACTTTCAAAATTTGAGTATTTCCAAAGCATTATTTTGGCCATTTCACCATAGCAAACAATTGACTATTTTTTCTAATTTATGAATTACTCTTGATTTCCTTACATTCTTTTCTCAGTATTCCCCAAATCTATAAGCAATAGCAAAACAAGATGGTAAACAACAAAAATGAACTTTTTCTTTAAATAGTCTGAAATCACACTCAAAGTTGTACATTTCTTGTGAAACTCTTGAGGCTTCCAGAGAATTGTGAGATTCTTGAGGATAATCTTGTGATTTTGGGGTCACCAGTAAGATGGGACAGATGGTTAGTCTTCAGTACCTGGTTCCTGTCCTTATCTCAGATGCTTCCCTCCTCTCTTTCCAAAAAGTCTTTTACCAAAGAGTAAGAGTAGTATAGATGAATCTAGGTTTTGTATGCGAGTCTTATGCAAGGAGAGAATGAAAATAATTTAAAATACTTGTAAAGGAGCAAGGCTTCAAACATTTACCTTTTCATAAATTTTTATTCTTCTTGAACTAAGGTCCAATGTTTAGACCACCATGATGTCTGCTGTACTATACAAGGCTGTGAAGTCCTCTATTGATCAAAATAATGCTAGAAGGTCACTCCCTTGATCTGTTTAACATCAAGATAAGGTCAGACATTAATTAATGTTGAATTACCAAAGAATTCCTATGGAAATGCATATGACATCTACATTATAGCCATAATTAACTAATTAACCAATCAATTATAATGATTAATGTGATTATAATGAATGCATGGCAAATGGTTATTAATTTCTGGAGTTTCCAAAGTGAATACATTAATCATAGTTGAATCCATGGTATATTGTGGGTGCCTAATTATCTTTCTGAACTCTAAGTGTGATATAATAACTTAAAACTGCTTAGAAGTTTTGCAATTTGTCAAGCGTTTTGTCACATATTATCCTACTTTCTCCTCACAACAAACTTGTGAAGCACTTGAAGTAAAATGTAGCATAGTCATCCCCTGTTATTTACCCTTTTACTTTCTACAACTTCAGTTATCTCCAGTCAATTGTGGTTCCAAAAGATTAAAAAGGAAAATAAACTATTCATACATTCTGAGTTCCACATTGCTGTGACTAGTGTGGTGAAACCTGGGCTATTCCATCTTGTTCTGCCCAGGATATGAGTCATCTTTCTGTTCAGCATGTCCAGACTGTGTGTTCTGCTTAACACATTAGTCACTTAGTAGCCACCTCGGTCAGCAGCCTGACTGCCTCAGTACTGCACCGCTTGTGTTCAACTATTCTTAGTTTACTTAACAACAACCCCAAAGCACAACAGTAGTGATAGTGATAGTTTTGTTACAGTACAAGTATTGTTATAATTATTCTATTACAGTATTTTTGTTGTTAATCTCTTGCTGTGTCTAATTTATAAATTGAAATTTATCATAGCTAATAAAATGTATAGAAATTATGGTACATATATAGTCCAGTACTAGCTAATGTTTCAAGAAACTATTGGGGGCTTAGAATTTATCTCTTAAAGATAACTGGAAGAGGGTAGGCGTTACTGAACTATTCTTGTTATTCTTTCCATTTCACAAGTGGTAAAACTAAGTTTTAAGCAAATTGGATTACTTTCTCAATATCTAACAACTTTGTGTTTCTTTGTTCAAATAGGTCCTCCAACAATCTTAGTTGATCTTTAACATTCTAGGCATGAACATTTAGACAAGGCTTTCCCTAATCCTGTTCAGATCTTTTGTTACATCATACTCCATGGTGTTTACTTAGAGAACTAGTCAGCTTGCCATGATGTCATAGATAGAGTGCTAAGAGAGTTTCACTTCTCTGCAGAGAGACAGAAAGCCAAGTCACTTGAAGAGAAGAGGCTTAGGATGGGCATTCCAAGACTTTCATTACGCAGTTACATGGGAAAGAAGTTACAAGAGCATCACCCGTTTTGTCTGGTTTTTATTCACTACAAATCACATAGCACTGTGAAAGGTACAATAGTGTCACTTGACATATATGCTTGCTAAATTAAATGCACCTAATGGGAAGAAGAGCTAAAACTAAACCAAGCCAACTAATCAACCCACACAAAACACAAGGGTACCTTGTGATTAGATACAAAAGCTCTAGAATGAAAAATCACTCTTTTAACACTGCATTCATTTATCATCTGGTTTTCCCTGAAGAAATGGGGTAACTACAACTTTTGAATGCACTTTATTATTAATGTGGGATAAGTCAATAAGTCAGAGGAGAGGAACCTTGAGGGGAGTTCAAGTTTAAGGTTTGGGATGGGATGAGGAGATGGAGGTCAATGAGAGCAGAAGCACTGATTCAAGTACAGACATGGGTGACGAAACAGCAGGGAGAAAGGTGTTGCAGAATTAGACCAATGCCTGGAAGCAGATAGACTCATGGCAGGGGAGGACAGTCAGTTGTGGAAAGCCCATGATGGAAGAATTTAGAGACCAAAGCAGGAGTGAAATGTGAGAGGAAATACCTAGACTGGCTTCAGTCAGTGTTACCTTGACTATCACTGTATAAGAAATGCTTTCACATAAGAGTTTCTGAGCAGTGAATGAAGTCCTTGAGGGCCAGCTTTGCCTCAAAGTTATTTACTCTGAGAAATACCAGAAGCATTTTGAAACAATTCTGAGCCCATTCTAATTTTTGAAAAGGATCTTGGCACATGACATCAACAGTCCCATTCCAAACTGAGGGAGGTACTAGGAGATGGCTGGACAAACAAAAATACCTACAGTCACCTTTGCCACACTGGGCTAGGGAGTGTGGCTGTTGCCAATGGCAGAGGCAAGGTTGTAGGTATACATCAGTTAAACCCACATTTAAAAAACTATTCTATCCTTTATTTCATTCACTTTCAAATTATTATTATGCTGTAGATATAAACACCCAAGTTAAAAGTACCTTTCTTAAAATGTTACATTAATTCATTATTTCCTCAAGCATTTGTTTAGCAATGCTATAGATGGAATGTGTGTGTCAATCCAGAATTTGTAAGATAAAATCTAACCCCCAAAGTGATGGCATTAAGAAGTGAGGACTGTGACTTCATGAGTGGTTTGGTGCCCATATAGAAGGGCCTGAGGGATTCATTAGCTTCTTTTACAATGTGAGACCTCAACAAGAGGTAACATCTTTGAAGGGGAGAGCATGGCCTTTCCAGACAATAAATCTGTTGTTGTTGTGGACATGAACTTCTCAGACTCTAGAACTACAAGAAATAATTTTTTTTGTTTACAAATTACCCAATTGAATGTATTATGTTAGACAAGTGTGATGGAACTAGAACAAGTGCTCAGTAATTGCTGACATGCCCAAGGAAGCAAACTGTATTTTCCTTCCGGGGACTTCTAGTGGAGAAGGCAAGGCAGATACAGCAGTCACTTGGTTGCTTTGGGAACTGTATCCACCTGACAACTGCAATCCTGGTTGAAAATAACAGAGGATATTCCCTTTGTTCACCAACCTTCCCCAAGCAGATACAAATCTGCTTGCTTTATATTACGTAAATGAATGTGCCAGGAGAATTGTACCAACCATTCTCATCATATTCAGTAACATTTGAAAAGTTCTGTCACTATTGGAAAAACGGAATTGTGGCTTTTGCGCTTATGAACACAAACACTAAAGTCAAAGGATGTATGTTTGTATTGTATGTAAAGTACACAGAAAGGTGCGTGGCGGTTGGATTCTTACTCTAGATACCTTAGAAACAGAACCTGAGACATAAGTTAAGAACTAATGTCATACTGTAAAGTACAATCCCAAGGCAGTAAGAGAGAAAAAAGGAACATGAGACTTCAAAATCCATAAGCAATTATCTATACGGTCACCATTTTACAAAGACTTGGAACCAGTCATTCAATCATGTGAGAGATTTCTGCTTAAAAATACCCATGTTTTCTACAGTCCAGCAGAGAAGGGCATGCACAGGACATAAAGAGGAAGCTGTTTGCTAGTCCCTTCCTCTCTCCTATCACCCAATCAGTTTACTCAGCCTGGCCTCAGCCTGTCTCATTTGGGGGGTGGGGTGGTGTTGGAGTGTCGGAACATCAGTGTTCCTCAGAGAATCTGCAGACAGAGCCAGCCCTGAGAACATCTGTTACAGCATCCCTGTGCTGTATGACTCCAGCTTGGGGTATCTTGTTTTTGTCTGATGCCTGGCTTTGATTAAAGGCATATGTCGTACTCAAAGGCCCCTGCTCAATGCAGCCTCCATGTGACCTTATGTAATTAGTTTGTTTAAACCGTGTCTCTGATTATGTCAGGTCTTGACTGTGGCCCTAAGTGCAGGAGTGTAATAGGATATATCTATTAAGCATATGTTGAGTTTTAATGGATATGTTTTAAACAATCAATTGGAATTAAACTTTCAATAACTACTGTAGGACAAGAAAAAGTATCTCTTTACACTAAACAAAGCAATGTGGCCTCTTACTGGTTCTATAAAGTAGTGGTTTCCCCTTTAGGCCTAAGTATCAGAGTGAATGAAACAAATTCTTAGAAAATCCAGGTTCCTGGGTCCTCAAGTGCCAGGTATTTGAATTCATGGGTTTGGATTGGAACTTAGGCAGATGACTGTTTAAAAGATCTCTTGGGAATGATGATGTGCAAACAGGTTTGGAGATCATAAATACAGGGACATCGAGAAGGTCAGTTATTGGTAATCAGAAGTGGTCATTTATTGAAAATCAATTATTGTTAATATGAACCAATAGTTTGATGTATTCACTTATTCTTCATCCATTGAATCCCTTCCTCCCTCCCTCTTTTTTTCCTTCTTTCATTCTCCCTTTTATTGAGTTTTGTAGTCTCCCAGTACCTGGAAAGTATAGGTTACTGGACTAGACTCTGTTAGGGTATGAAGAGTGTTTATTTAAGGTGGTGTTTGCTATTTATTTTGAGAGTAGAGAGACTAAATATTTATTCAGCACCTCATCTGTTCCATGCAGGTACTACTCGCTTTTACATTTATTATTGTATAACATACCTAAGACGGAGGGAAGATAATCTCTATTTTACAGATAAAATACTGAGCTCAGATAACTTAAATAATCTGTGAGTAAATGACAAGGATGAGGAGAAAAGGTGTGTGGAAAGAAAATTATCATACCAAAAAAATAAATCAGTAAAATTTTCAGACCACAGGGCAAAGAGAAGACAACAACCCAAGTTTGGAAAATGTGAAGGACATTTCAGTGATACTGAACACTTAAACTAAAGGTTCCCAAACATGGCAGGAAACTTCAACTACTTGGAGTGTCGAAAAATTTTGATTCAGTGGGTCTTACATGGCGCTTCAGAATCTGCAATAGGTTAGAAACACCTAAGATGATTCTGAATAATCAGGAAGTTTAGAAGCAAACTATTTGTTTACAAAACAGACACAGGTAGCAGAATACTTCTTAATTGCATGTACTTCTGAATGGAGTTAGTTGCTCCAGTACTCTTTTGGCAATACTCTGTTTATCAACAAATCCTACTTATCTGGCATACAGGTTGTCATGTCAATTTTGCTCTTCTTTCTTCAGCTGTACTGCTGCTGCTTTGCCTAAGTTATCTTTCTCTTGAGTTAACTACTTCTAATCTCTGCCTTTTCAGTAGATTCATCTTCACTCATAGCAGTTCTTAAGTCTCTTCTGAAACTCAATGGATTATGCCATGTGATTGCTGTAACCCAATTACAAACTGTCCACATTCCTCAGTATGGACTTGAAGGTTTCAATCCAGTGTGACACCACTTATTCACTAATTTTTTCATTTACTTATAAAATTTACTAAGTGCTTATGATTTGAAAATAATGTGCTAGACACTGGTACACTAATGAAGAAAATATAATTCTTGCTATCGTAAGCACATGCAGTAACAATAAATGCTGTTTAAGAGATAAGGTCAAGGCATTTGACAACGGAGAGAGGCTTGTGTTATGACTTGTAAGAATCAGGGAAAGTTTCCTGGAGGATATGATTCCTGAAGACAGATAAAGACAGATTCACTGGGTAGAAAAGGCATTTGTAATTAGAGACACACAAGATGTTAGATATATTAGAGGTATTAGAGGTATTAGAAATAACCAGGCTCAAAGGTAGGGCAGTACAAGTGAAGATAATTTGTTCAAAGATTGATTGTTCTTATGAATAATAGTTGATGAAAGAGTAAATATTAAGAAATTATTTGGGTGATTGTAAACACAATTCAGGGACTGATTTGGGAAGTGTGTGCAATGCCTAGCTCTGAATCTCATTGGGCAGATTGAAATAAATGATCATATTTAATTTTAAATACAAAGGTCCATGCATTAAAATAAAGCCTAAGCTTACTCTTGAAGGCTGAAAAATGTGGCTTAATATCAGCAGCACATATGGAATATGTTCAGAATTGATCTGATGTCAAGGACATGAAATAGCAGAGACACTGACTCAGTTTTAGAATGGAATGTCCATAAGGTCCAGAACTCTGCGGTCTTTGTGTTCAGAGTTATCATCCACAGTACAAATGGTACAGAGAAATTGAAATGTCCAAATGTGAGTTACTGTGGGGGGGGAGAAATGCTATATCCTAATGCAAGAGAAAATCTTAGAGCAGTTGGGATGTTTTCTCCAACCCAGAGACCCATCTTGTGAAAGAAGAATTTGCTCTGGGAATCTGGAAGGCAGAGGTGAGCTCAAAGGGCAATGGTCACAGATAACAAAATTGCTGATTAGTACTTTCAAGGAGAAATTTTCTCAAATAGGCATTGTGTATCTAGGGAACAGTAAAGGAGAACTACACAGGATGACAAGTAACAGACTAGAGCAATAGAGGTGAACGTATGACATACATACTGCATCTGGCATGCAAAACCTTCTCTGTCACCATGTGAGCTAAGTCTCCCTAGCCAAAGTGTGACAAATTATCAGCATGCATATGACAACAAAGATCTCAATGATTATGCAAAAGCACATCAAATGCAAACTTCTACTTTTCAATAAAAAGCTGTTCGCATCATTGAGATCTCTGTTTTGTGTTTTTCTTTTAAGACAAAAGATGTTAACATATGAATTGTCTTTATTTTCTTTTTCATTATTAAGTTTACTGGTACAATTTAGATATACATATTGATCTCATTCATCTTGGGGAATTTTCACCTGTACATGATATATCTTGGTACCTCTTTATTTCCCATTCCCCTCCTCCCATTCAACTACTCTTCCCCTCCAAATATTTGTTTCCATTTTATCCTTCTTTTCTCAATTTTTTCTTTTCCCTTCCTTCCTTTCCCCTTCCTTATTCCTATTTCACAATATTTATTATACATTTTGCTTATTTATGATTTCAGTTTCTCATACCTGAGAGATAATACAATATTTATACATCTGTGTCTGATTACTCTTCTCTTTTATCATCTTTTTAAGAGTATGATTTAAGAGTACAATCTCAAGGTCCATCTATTTACCTAAAATGTTACAATTTTATCCTTCTTTATGGCAGAGTAGCACTCTATTGTATAAAAAGACCACATCTATTTTTTATCCACTCATCAGTTGATAGGCATTTGGGTTGTTTCCATTAGCTATTACAAACTGCGCTGCTAAAAACACAGATGTGCATATATTGCCGTAGTGTGATGCTTTTAATTCTTTTGGGAAGATAGCCAGAAAGGGAACTGCTAGGGCAAACAGTAGTTCTAGTCCTACTTTTCTGAGGAGTCTCCACACTGATTTCCACAGTGGTTGCACCAGTCTACACTCCTCCCAACAGTGGAGAAGGGTTCCTCTTCCCCCAAACCCCACCAACATTTGGTATCGTTTGATTTCTTGATAACAGGTATTCTTTTTGGAGTGAGATGGAATTGCATGAGTTATTTTTTCTAAACTAAAACCTCAGTATTCAAGTTTAATTGCAGTGTTGCTATAAATAAGTGGGTATTGGATTGCAGTTTGGGCACTTGATCTCTAAAAGTTTTGTCATCACTGCCCTAGAGCATTTCTTCCACCCAAAAGATTGATTCTTTGATCAAAGAAATCAGCTTTTATTCTATTTTTATTGTTTTCACTTTTTATCTATTAGAGTAATAAGTTTTATTTTGGCAGATTTGTAAACACATGTAATATACTTTGCTCATTCTCAATGCCCCCATCACTTTCCCTTGCCTTACCCTCATACTTTTCTTATAGACAGCTTTTCTTTTTTTTTTTTTTTTTGGTACCAGGGATCGAACTCATGACCTCATACTTGCCAGGCAGATGCTTAGGCCACTGAGCTAAATCCCCAGCCCCTAGACAGCTTTTCTTATAGACAACTAAGTCAGGAGAAATATTTTAGTTGCCCAGTGGGGCCCTTGAGAGAGTCATTGTAAAGATAAAAATTTATTACTACTGTGGCTGAAGAAGCATCAGTTGGGAGGCCAGGCTTCCAGATAAAGACAGAAGGACCAGGCCTAAGATAAATGCTAATACTTGGTCTAATGAAGGTTAGATAGACGTCAGTCACCTCAGGGGATGACCAAGACCCCCAGACTCATCCCTCCCTGAAATTTCTTTGTACCTTCCATGTTCACTTGCTACATGGCTTGCTTCTGCATTGGGTCAGTATTACCCTAAGCAGCTACATTTATAATTTTATTGGTTCATCATAGCTTTACTACATTGTACCCATGTGTTTGTGCTCTATAAAACTTCTGAAAAGTGGGGTCTCAGCAAGCCACTCGGGACATATCGGGAGCCTCTCCCCCTCAATAAATATTTCTTACTCTTAATCTCCTTTGTTCTTTACAATTAATTCTTCCATATCGGGGGAACATGAAGTCCACATATAAGACATCTAACAGGTTGAGAGTTATAAATATTTCCCTTACATAGGTCCTATATAATTCTTATAACAGTTTCATTCAAAGTATATATTTTGCTTACATTTATCCCCTTTATTATTTCTTTAAGTCTTTTCCTCTTGTTCCTTTCCTTTTGTCTAATAAGAATCTCCTTTCTACTCTTTTGTCATGTTTTTAAAATTCCACAAATTAGAGTGAATATATAAAGGCATTTTTCTGTGAAAGAAGGGTTGCCTAATCTTTATAGCAGTCAAAATAGTTAAGGGGATGTTTTAGTGCATGCAAATTCCCTATAAGAACCAGATAGATATTCTTAACTCAGCGGACTTGGTAGTCTCTGAAACAACTACACAGTTCTGCCATTCTAGCATGAAAGGAGCCACAGGCCATACACAAATAGGTGTGGCTGGGTTCTAATAAAATTTAGCTTACATAAAAATTGGCAACAGGCAGGATTTGGCCCATGGGTTATGCTTGGTCTACTTCATTCTACCAGTTGGTGAGAGCTTTGAAAGTTTTCAATCAAATGGTCTTCAGCAGAGAAGGTAACTAAAATGCAAACAGTCTCTATAGAGTGTTTGAATAACTTAATTCTGGTGAATAACTTAATTCGATTCACCTCTACAGAGAGGGCAGCTGAAATCCTCCAAAGAAAGAGACTCTTCTAAAACCATAGATGTAAGCAGTAGCATTTGATATGCAAGAGGCCATCTAATATGCTGTTCTTTTTGCTTGTACTTGGGTGTTGAGGAAGTGGAAACAACACAACACTTTTTTTTATGATTTGTAGCAAAAGTCTTCCAATTTTGGTGCATTCTGTTAAAGCCTTTCCTAACAGACTCCGGTGCATGCTTTCTCCCCAGACTGCAAGCCTGCTCCTTTCCTTAGATTAACATGTGTGGTATGAATTTGCTGTCAATGTCAGCAGGCTAGCTTTTCCCATTTCACAAACACCTTTTCTTTCAGGAGCTGGAAATGTGCTCAAAACTGTCCTGAAAGCTAGTAATGCTTTCGGTCATTGTCAGCTTAGTTGGGAACATGTTGCAACTTTGCTTCTTGACTTCATTCTGCCAGTGACATTTCTCACACAGGCTCTGACAGAGACAGCAATTATAAAGACATCCAGGTTGGCACTCAAGGATTCTTGAAGTTAACAAATTGTCCTAGGGTAAATGACAATGCATTTGGCAGACTACACATTTCTTCACGAAAATGCAATTGTAAAGGGAGCAGGACAAACAAGCATTGTGAAGAGGCAACACCTCCACTCTCCTAGATCCAGTTGGAGTAGCTGGGGTTGCCTCCAGCACTTGTCTCTTTAGGAGGTGTTTATTTAATTGAGTCAGCATCTTGCTTCGTAGTACAGGCTAGCCTTGAACTCACTATGTAGTCCAGGCTGAACTCAAACTCTCTGCAATCCTACTGCTTCAGCCTCCCAAGGGCTGGACTTACAGATGTGTGCTGACACACCTGGTTTGTAAGAGCTATTTGGTTTACGCTAGCTGACCTGTAGACTTTTCAGCCTATATAAAGGAACAAAGAAAAGCAATGGAAATACACAGTTAAATACAACAGCTTCTTGATTTGCTGTCAGCAGTCAAGTACAGGGATGGGTTTAATTCAAATCTAATTCCTTCCTGGATATGTACTACTCCCTGGCTCCTGTTGTCCAGAGTCTGTCTCCTCTGTGAGACCCATCCAGTCCTGCATCCCAGTATTTGAGTTTCACCTGATAGTTCTTCTATTTAAGCTTATTCTTTGAAGTTATTCCAAACAACTCATTTGTTAGTGGCTTGCAGCCTGTTTCCTCTGTGTGGAACTGCCTCACCCAATTTCTACTGAGTTTCTCTGGTGGTTAAGCTTAACTGTCAATTTGAATGGCATGGGAACCAGAGAGGAAATAGTGAAACACACTTCTGGTTATGTCTAGGTGGTCATGGAGGCATGACTTTGAGCACTACATCTGGTGCCTGACCCCTTCTTTTCTGATGCTCTTCCCTGTCTGCTTCCAAGATATCATGAGCTTTGATTTAGTATGCTCTTCCTCCATGATATTTCTGCCTTGGAACTAGCTAACTATAGACTGAATCCTCTGAAACTACAAGCCAACTAAATCTTTTCTGTTTTAAACTGTGGGTAATGAATATTCAGTCCCAGTGACAAGAAACCATCTAACTCTGAAAGCAGCTATCCATTTCTATGGGAACAATCTCCATTCATAGACACAGACGGAATCTAAGGATTCCAGGAAGTCCAGGAAGCTTTATTTCATAACTAGAGACCATAACAAGATTTGGGCCCAGCCTACTTTCTAGAAACAGGTCCCTGTAGGATTTCAGATGCCATCATGAAGCAGGAATCACAAAAGTGCATCACCAAGTCGTGATGGAGCAGGATATATTTGTGAGGAATACAATTACAGCACTGTGTGTATACTGCTCAATTAATCCTTATTGTTTAGAATCTATGAAATGTTTACCAATATACAACCCAATTTTACAGATGAGTAAAGGCAGAAACAGAGAGACTTGGAACTTTGATAGTGACAACACTAGTAAAGCTGACAAGTTAACATACAGTATTTGAGACTACGGGTAGCCAGCATTGGCCTTTGGTTGGGTTCGATAAGGGGCTAAGGAGAGGAGGGCTATTTCTCAGCCTCTGGGCTCATGACCATAGTTAACTTATCTTAAAACTAAAGGTACACAGAAATGTGACTGAGGGTAGGCTTTTCTAGACCTTCTGAGGATGATGGCTGGAACTAATGAGAACTTTTAAACTTTTAAACTCAAACTCTCAGTCATATTTCTGAACACAGAGTACTGTGGTAAACATCCTACTAGGATCATGGTGCTTGGAGGATATTCCTGCAGATCAGAAAGGAGCAGAAAGTTGTGGTGAGAGAGGAGATTGGGTGGTCTCTCATTTCCTGGACAAAATACACAACACCCAAAGTTAAGGAGGGAAAGGTTTATTTATTTCTCCATTTGTGAAGGTTTCAGCCCATAATTTGCTGGCTCTGAGGCAGGGTAGGCTATGGTAGAGGGGCAACAGTTCTTGATGGCAGCCGAAGACCATAAAAACAAAGGCAATAAAGGAGAAGAGAGAGAGAGAGAGAGAGAGAGAGAAAGAAACGTCTTTCCCTTCCTTATACTGTTTGCAGGCTACCTTACCCAGGCCTGATATAGCACTCATACTCGTAATCCCAGCATTGGATCATGAATCAAACACAAATTCTAGAAACCCACTCCATGATTGTGTAAGGCTTTGGGGGGGCATCTAGACACAAATCATAACAAGTGGCAAAGTGGGTGGGAAATTGACAGCAGGGAATTATACAGTACAAATAGCTGGTTACACCTGAGAGACTGTGCTGTGATTAACAGTCCTCATTTACAGTAATAATGATGGCATTTTAGAGGTGTTTTGTGGGCTCCAGACTGTGTATCTTTCCTGGATTAATTTGTTTAATACTTATTACTGCTCCTATTTTGCACATGAGAAGGGTAAAGCTGAGAGTTATGGAGTCCAACACAATGCAGCTGGTCAGAGGCAGGACCAGAATTCAAACCCATTCTCCAGCCATAGAGCAGCATATCCAGAGCCCATTTTCCTAGGCCTTCCAAACTATACTACAGGAAGACTAAGGAGAGGTTTCTTACCTTCAGCATCTTTCCTAGACATTAGTGCTCATTAGAGACATCACTGATGGTATCAGAAGGCATTGTGAAAACCCATTAGGTGGAAGAGATAGATGACTACAAGTTAATTCTGTTTTAAATATTTAATTCCTGATCCAATGGTAAATACCAAAGAGAAACTCTACAGATGACTCTTGAAAACATTTTGAGGAAGTCACAGTGAAGGCACTCTGACCTCTCTGCTGCCACTTCTCAAGTTTCAGATGACACATGATCCAAATTTTGGAAAGCCCCAATAGTAAGTTTCTTTGATGTGCTAGAGTTTCTTTCTCCTCCTCTGTTTGATAGACCATCTAGCCTAGATCTATAACAAATCCTTTCAGCATCTCATCCACCTTCTTCCCCTAAGGTTTAGGGACCTCTCAGTTGGATCTACTCACCCGTAAATGTACAGTTAAAAGCAGTCTAGACATTTCTCTCTTTGCTCCTATTCCTGAGTCTCTAAGTCTTCCTGAAAAACAATCATATACATATGCAAAAGAGGTCTTTATGAATGTGTAATTCTAGTCTTACTGCACTCCTAGACTTTGAGGTTATTTTACTTGTTTCTTTTCAATTTATTCCCATCAACCATGAGAGGAAGAGCATAAGAATTTTGGGGGAGAAAGACAGGATGTGATGGAGGGAATAGGAAAAGGGCATGGTTTTCTTAGAAGTTGTATGTGGTAAGTTTTAATGTTTTACATAAAAATAAAAATAATTTTAATACTTCAAAAAGTAGACCTGTAATTCTAAGTTTACTTGCTTTCAACAAATTCATTATGTCTGAGATACTTGAAAGGCATTTTCCTCTGGCTGCCAGAAGATGATACATTCCCACGTTTCTCTCTAAGTTCCCTCTGTGTCTCCCATTTGTGTGTTCTAAAACTCCACTTGTCTCCACAACATATATTATGTTTTCTTGTCTCAAAATTATTACTATAAATTTCAGAGCTGCTGTCCCTACGCTCAGAATATAGATTTGTCTACCTGGGATTCTCAAACTTAAGTGAGTCAGTGTCGTTTGGAAGGTTTGTTGACATCCAGATTGCTAGGCCCTGTCCTCAGAATTTCTGATTGACCAGGTTTGGTGTAGACAAAGGATTTGTATTTTTGATAAATTGCCAGGTGATACTGGTGTTTCTGGTTTCAGCGGACCATGTTGAGAATTACTACTTTACACACATTTTTATCTTCCTAAATTGTGTCTCAGATAAACAGGTGTTCCCTTTCCTTTCCACTGAGGCATGTTAAGAGTTTCTGCCCAAAGTATATGCACAAGATTCATGATGGCTATGCCCTGAGCTCAATCTCGTTTGCTTGGCTGTAAAAAAAAAGCTGAACTGGACTCTGCCCTCATAGAATCTATGCTGCAGTTGAGAAGTGAGGCATCATGTGAATGAGTATAAATCTGATTAACTCTGAATTGGGTGAAGTCGTTGCTTTGTAAAATTGACAATAGGGAAAAAATAATGCCAGGAACTATTACATGATGGCGGGATACACAGGTAACAAATAAATAATCAACTAATCCCCCAAATATGTGGACACCTAAAGAGAATTTGCCTTCTCCATATTAGGCAAAGAAAGTGTCTTTCACATTGTAAACCTATTTGTAGTGGCTTGTGGATGTCAGTTTTTTCTGTCCCTCAATTCTACAACTTTTATAGAATATTTCAGTGAAACTGAACTAAAAATTAAAAGTTAGAAAACAGTAAGGATGGGCTGGCTGAAAAATATAGTAACTACTTTTGTTAATGCTTGTATCATTTGATTTTTTTAATGCTTTTGTTCACATAAACTGAGAGCTATGCAAAATTGTCCCTGGTAGAACTGGTGGATATGGGAACAGAACAAACCCAACAGGAGGGATTTCCCTGCAGCAGCCAGAAAGCACTTGTGAATGTGGCAGGAAATGAGATCTTAAGTCAGTGCATAAAACAATCAAATCCATCACAGCCTTGGAATGGCCCCTCATAACTCAAAGACTGTCACAGCCCTTTGTGTGCACAGAGGCAATCCTAGAAGGAGTGACGAACTGAGCTCAGGGTCTGCTAAATCCATTCTGGCAGCTGGAGGAATCTGTTTTCAAAGCCAAGTCACATCATTTTCCTTGAGCTCATTTGACTGCAGGCTAAGAAGCTATTGCAGAAAACAAAGGGATAGTAGTTGCAGTGCTGGAATGATGAATATTAATGAACCTAATTTTCTGCCTTGGGGTTGGGCTGGTATTGGTAGGACGCAAAGTCAGACACAGAAAAACAAATTTAAACTGATGATTCAAGATGGACGATCATGGGCACCCACCCTTACATTCATTTTTGCTGTATGCCTACTATGTGCCCAGTACTGGGCTTGATAATGATGAAGAACACCCCTCTCTGTATTAGTGACCTCAAAATATGCAGGAGACCAGGCATAGAAGACATGGTGATAATCAAAGATGTTGGCTTCCATTACAGTTGAAGGGAAATCAGAGAAAAACATCCCAGAAGATGTAACTTTTTAGTGAACCCTCCCTGTAGCAGACATAGCTACTGACTTTCCTTTAGGGATGAGTTTGCAATTTGGTTAGAACTAGAATTGTAAAGATTATGTACCAGATTTCTGATTTCCAAGCTTCTTGACTGTCTGTTTTTCCTAATGCCCCTTCTCTGGGTTGAAATGTGTTCTGCTGAAATAAATGGCTAAGCCTTAATGTTTGGTACCTGTTTATGTGACCTTGTTGGGAACAATGGTCTTTACAGAGGACACCAAATTAAAAATAGTTAGATTACGTTAAGACCCTAAATCCAAAGACTAGTTGAAGCCTCATTAGAAGACCAGATGAAGAGATTATGATAAAGAAACCTAGAGAGAGGCAGAAGCAGCTTATGTGATAGGGGTGACAGAAGTTAGAGAGATGGGTCCGCAAATGAAAAGATAGAAAAGATTGTTGGCAATCCCCAGGAAGCAGAGAAACTAGAGGATTCTTCCCTTAATTCTTTCAGTTCTTCCCTCCAAACACCTTGATTTCAGACTTCTTGGCTTGGACTGTGTGAGAATAAACTTCCACTTTTTAAGCCATTCAGTTTGTTATAGTAGCCACAAGAAACTACAGCCCTTGAGATTGAATATCAATTCGGAATACATGGCATCTGTATTTAAGTGTTCACTAGGTTATACACTAAGGCTGGAGGGATAATTTCTCTTATTCTGCTCTTCCTTGCCTTTCTGTTTTCCTATTAAACCCTTTCTAAAATCAGTATTAGAATAAGAAGATCACTTTTAACAGCTCGGTGGACCCCTCTCATTGACCACACCTCTTTAGTGTCTCTCCTAGGCTCTAAGGTGGGGTTTTCGTAACCAGCCAGTGCTCCACAAACATCTGCTGGCTGGTCTTGATTTAGTTAGAGGATCTCTGAGTCAAGTATCTGACTCAAGTCTGAATTTATCATTCCTCCAGAAACAGTTTACTGATGTCTTCAAAGAGAGAACATTCTAAGCTTCTAAAGAACACTATTTTCATAACTATAGATACCTAGTGTGGGTTAGACTGCTGATGTTTGCAGATTACACTAGCACATATTTTAGAAACAATTTGACATTTTTGATACTGTCTACAACATATTTTCATCACTTGACCCAATAATTGAACTTCAAGGATACTACTTCATAGCATTCCAAAATGCAGACAAGCTGCTGTTAAAATAATGTTATAGTGACAAAAGAACTGAAAACATACCCAACAGCAGAAAACTGACTTAGTAAACATTTTTATACTCATAACAAATAATAATAAACTACTTAAAAGAGTGATGTCAAATATCATGTAGCAACACTGAAAGATTTTAATAGGATGTTAATTAAAAGAAACTTTAAAAAATGTATATTATGGTGACATATAATGTCTAATGAAACCTAGCTAGAAAAATATACATAAATAATTCTTGTATTTGCATTTGTTTATAAAAGTTAATGTAATGGATTTTCATGTTTTACAATTTAAGATACAAAAGAATAGCATTATTTATTGGTGTGTTTAAAATCTATAGGAAATTGCAAATCATTTAAATCTGCACAGTAATTGAAGCTCAGTCACTGTTTCATGTATATATGGGAAGAACCTTGCCTACTGCACTTGTTCTAGAGAGAACTAGCCTTGTTTCTGAGGAATAGGAGTCATCTAACTCTAACTTACGGCTGCCCTACCTAGACTACTGCTTGCTTTTGTAAATAAGGGTTTACTGGAACACAGTCTCAGCAAACTTGCACAGTTTGTAGAGTCCCAAAGCCTAAAATACTTATATCTGGCTCTTTGCAGAACATTTGCACAACCCTTCTTTATAAACTTAGGCTCAGCTTCAGACCACTTCAGCTGGACTTCTCCCAATCATTCTTGGAAGGAAAGTGCATTGGATCATCTAGAATAGGCTTTTGATCTTAGCTGGACTCAAACTCTCAGACCTCCTCATTTTCACCTTGAAATTTGCAATGTAATTTATTTTGAAATTTTTTTTTTGTCTTTTTGAGACAGGGTTTTGCTATGCAGTTCAGGATCGCCTTGAACTCACTTTGTAGCCCATATTGGCCTTGAAATCACAGCACTCCTGTTGCCTCTGCCCTCCGGAATGCTGGGATCATAGATGTGCACCACCACACCTGCAACGTTAGGATTTATTTTGGACTCAGTCATAGTATTAGAAATTAGGAATTTCTATTTCAAAGAAGTCTTACATCTTGATATGCAGGCCCCTACACACCACCTCCCTTATCACCCCAATGGGATTCTGGATAACTGCTTCTCCCATCTTGCATCCTCTCCATGTCATTAAAACAAAGTTCCAGGGTACTGGTGTTATCATTATTATCTACTCCAACAGATACAATTGAATTCCATTAGCAATATAGCAGGAAGGTTGCTGCTCTAGAGACTGCTTTTGTATTACCCCAAAGCAATTGAAGTTCATTAAAAATCACAATTATCTGACTCTTAATTAGGTGAGATGATAATTTAATTAACAATGCCCAGTTAATTGTCAGTGGCAGGAAACCAGCAACTTCATTGGTGGCTAAGGCAGCTTACACTGAAATCCAGTGGATGGTTTTCTGAACCAGCCAGCTCGATGAGTTCTGTGTATGTATTTGCCAAAGACCTGAGAAAAGTAAACTTGGTTCTTAGACAATCTCATTTCTACCTGCAACAGTGAAGCTACAGGATTTATAATCAGGATGAAGATCTCTTTTCTCCTCCCGTTTCCTTCTCTCTCTCTCCTCTTCCCCTTCTCTTCCCCTCTCTATGTTCTTTCTTCTCTCCATTTCCCCTTTCTCTCTCTCTCTCTCTCTCTCTCTCTCTTTCTCTCCCTTCTTTCCTTCCTCTTCCTCTTTCCCCCATCCCTCCTTTTTCTTCCTCTTTCTTTTCATCTCCCTTCCCTCTTTCCCTGTCTTCCAACACCTACTACAACCTGGTTCTCACTCTATTAAGTATAATGTAGGATAATTAAGCCTAATGCTTTGTAGCATACAAAAATGGGCAAGAAGTCACTTTTTTTAAATTGAAAGAGACCAGAACAGTCTGCATTTCAAGAAAAGGAATGATAATGATGATCATGTTGATAACCACAATTTATTGAGTTATCATGCACCAGGCACTATGCTAAGTGCTTTCAACTCATTAGTTTAGTTTATGTTCACAAAAATCTGTGAGTTATGTATCACCATTTATGCTGGTGAGGGGAATTTGGGGCTTAGGTGGATGAAATAACAGATCTAGGGTTTTACTGCTAATAAACGGCAGACACTATAGGCACCACTGAGATACCTAAAACCCTTGTTCTTAAAAACTGAACTCATACCATAGGATGGCACATGACTCACACATTCTTTGTCCAACTTTGGGGCCTGTTGCCTTATACTCTACCTGTAGTACAGGCTTACCTGTGTGCACCCTTTGAATTATAATCTTCAGCCTAAGGGAATTAGTCTTTGTTCTTTTTAAACTTCCCTTCTTGCTGTTCCAATTCATTGTATGGCAAATGTTAAAGAAAAAAATTAGTCATGAAACCTATTGAGGGTAGTAAGGAAAACTTTATTCAAGAAGCAACTATTGTGATAGATATGGGGACCCCTGCAATAGGAACTTACAGTGGAAAAGAGAGACTGAACTCAACTCTGACTCCAACATGGACAAGTGGAGATCTATACCCAAGGAATAGGATGACAGGCAAGTGGATGGAAAATGACAGAGAAGAAAGAAACACTGAAGCAGGAGATTAAGGCTGAGCCAAACAGGACAACAAAGAGGGTGGAATGTGTCAAACATCACAGAAACCCATGATTAACAGACTGAGTGAGATGTTTCCTAAAAAGACAGCATATGTCCAGAACATGGGGCCCCAAATCACGTTAGGCTTAAGGTTGAGCATCGTGGATCAATCAAAAAAGTGTTTTCAATCCTTGTTTTGAATCTGACACTATTTGGAGTACCAATCAGAATATTCTATTTTCAATTCTTCATTTGCATGTGGGCACAATCAATCAAAAATTTTTTTTCTGATCTTTCATTTATAGCTTTTAGGAGCAAGGTTTTTGACAAGAAAGTTTAAATCTGGCATGAGGCCAAGTGAGTTTTTGATAGGACGACTATCTTGCTGCCCTATTTGCATGAGGGAGAGATCAATTGAGGTATTTTGAATATTAAAGACAACGTTTCCCTTCTCCACAGGGCATGGTACAATTTGGTACACAGGGACTGGTCTACTCTCACTATAGAGCATATCTCTTTTATACCTTCAATAAATATACACCTTCACTGTCATTCTGATGTGTCTTACACAACTCACTGAAACACCAAGACTTGGAAAGAAGCCCTATGTGACCCACTATCAGGCAGCATTAAAGGTAAGGAAGGATTCTGACAAGACTTACTTGACCAGTAGGTCAGAGTGGTGATAGGGAAGCTAGAGAATAGGAACTTGGTAGATTATCAAGGCTGGGTGATCCTTGCTAAACTGAGCCATCAGAATTCTTGCTAAAACTGTGCAGAATGGCTTCTGTCTTAGATGAATGGACACTTAGATGGTCTACTTGGATCATTCATTCTGTCACCAGAGTACAAAGACTGTGTTTCACCATGTCTGTAAACCTTGAAATTGTTCAAGATTTGATAGAAGATGCATGTATGTTTTTCTCCATAGGATTTTCCATAGCTTTCAGCAGGGTATCTGAAACCAGATTAATAAAATATTTCCAGACCTCTCAAAAATGTTTCTTAGAGCTGTTTCCTGTAGATTCCTTTTGTTTTGTCAAAAAAGCAAATTCTTGGGGTCCAACCTAGAATTTGCTCAATAATTGCAGATTCCTAAAAGGCCAAAGAAAATACATATTTAAACAAATATCCTTTATTAAGAAGTCCCTGCCCTTTATGAGGGCAGCTGGAGCAACGATGGTGACACTAGTCCTATCATTTTGCAGGATTGTGGGCTTGGGATGCATCCAGAGCCGAGCTGGGGCCTGGGAGTTGGAGGAAAGAAGCTTCCCAGCCACATACATGCAAGTGCAAACACGGATGGCTTTCTCATATGGCCTTTTCCCTTGGGCTCTTTGCTGTCTGGCAAGCCAGCCCAGTTTCCATTATTGTTGATAACTGTGACTGCTGCCTGTATGCTGGGACTCGTGGACTCAGAAGCTTGTTTCCAACACTGTAACCTTCTTTTATTCTGAGCAGCCCCTAGGCCTCTGTTTGCAAGACAGACTAGAAGCTACTGAGGCTAAGATCACAGTTTCCTCTGAGTGGAGGCAAAAGGAGCACACATTGACCTTTCCCCAGCTTTCTGCAGTCTTGTTAATGTTTGTGTTTGTTTGGTCTTTACAACCAGAGTTCCTTGGGTTTTAGTGGGGGAATCTCTGGAGTGTTAAGTGGCTCTGAAGACCCCGGGCAGAAAACACCCACACTGGCCCTCCTGCCAGCAGCCCAGGTTCAAAGCCAATTTCTTCCACTGCTATGGGTGGTGACCTCCTTGTCTGAAGTCACAGGTAAGTTACTGATATCTTGACTCCACCACTGACATCCTGCTCAGTAGCCCGGTTCCAGGTCTTCCCAGCTTCCATAAGAGCATAGGTACACACACCTTCGTGGCAGAAAACCCACCACTGTCTGTTCCTCACACCTGCTGGATGAGAAGGATTTTTTTTTCTTCTTTAACTATCTTTTTCCTCTCTCTTGCCTCTGGAACAGAAAATAGCATAAAAGTGAAAAAACTTAGGAAATTTTGGTCCTATTTATTAGAATCCATTTCCTGGAATTTATTTTCTCCAAGTTAATCCAGTTAAAAAATGACCCTGTAGAAGGCAATCTATTGACAATTTAACGAGTATTTATTCCCGGTTGAGTGCCACAGTAAGAAACCATAATCCATGGAGACAATACCCCTTCCACAACTCATTACCAGGTCCTCATAATTTTACTTTCTCCTTACCTCTTGAACTCAATTGCTTCCTCTTCACTCAAAATCTCCGTCTTGCCACTGGCTTCTAAATGTTCTGAACTTCAGTGGGTGAAATAGCCTCCGATTTCTGTTTAATTTCACTCCTGCCCATCCCCAGATCCATTCTCTATAAAGCAGTCAGAACTTTTCTGCAATGCAGATTAAATTAAGTCATTCTCAGCTGAAGACTCATCAAGAGCTTTTGAGAATGTACCAAGACAAGACTCGACTCTCATGGGAGCTCTACCAGAGCTCCAAGCCCTCTTTCCCCGTGTCCCATGTGTTTTCTGTAGCTCAACTAGACATCTTTATTTTTGGAGAAAACACCTGGCTTCTCTCCTTTACCCTGCTCAACCTTCAGCTCATTCTTCAAATCTCAACAGGATACTCTTCCTTTGGGAACTTTCCTGGCCTTCTGGGGTCAGCAATCATTGGCAGGTACTCATGGCACTCTGCAGCACTTTTCCCATCTGTCATTACACATTGCTCATTTGATTCTTTAATTGGTGCCTTTCTTGTCCAATCTTGCAAGAGGGGAGACATCTTACTTCATTTTCTTTTCACTTTTCCTTGTTGCTTATCACTGTGCTAGAACCAGAAATGAGGATCATTCTACATTTCATGAATGCACCTAATGAGTAAATGAAAAGTAATTTTCTACATGAAATGAGGTGAGTGATGGGTTTGGAGACACAGAAATCTCTTCGTCACTCCTAAGCAAATCCTAGGATTCGTGTGACAGAAAGGCATGGAAAGTTTAACCCCCCTTGGGTGCTTTGGGGATCCTAGGTCATGAAGTGCACATGTCTTGTGCTCTGAAACAATTAGCCTGACTTGGGCAGTATTGGATTTTGTTAAAACATATGCCAATTGCTGGGAGAACTGTTTGTGTGTAATCAATCTTCAGCCACAGTGAGATGTCTAGCACAAGTGGACATGTCACACCAGCTGTTATAATCATCACAACGCTGGGACAGAGACTCTTCCCCCACAAACTTGTGGCCAGATACTGACTTCCTTTTCCCAAAGCAGAGATAAGTCCTCCAACTGGAGGCTGCTTGTGCAGATTATTCTCCTCCAACCACTAACAATCTAATGGGCCTTTTCAGAGATTCAGTAAAGGCAGTGTGTGTGGTGGTGTTCATGGTTTGTGTCTGGATGTCCCCCACAGAAAGATGCATGGGGTCATGTGGAGATGACTGAATCTGGAGTTTGTGATTGATTCATGGTCTAATACTAGGATTAAGGGTGTGAGTGCTACACTTGTCCTATGGTGGGTGTCCTGCATACAATGTAATGGACAGAAAGAGGCTTGCTTTCTCTTCCTCTCTTGTTGCTTTTGCTGTCTTCTGCCACCATTAACAGTTGCCTCTCTGCCACGTGCCACCCTGTCTTGGACCCAACTGATTATGGACTGAAACCTCTATGGACTGACGTAAATAACCTTTCCTCTCCTAACTTTGAGTGTTGGGTATCTTGTCCCATTGATAAGAAAGGTAACTAAGACAGGCACAATTCCTGGTGTGGTTAAGCCTGTATGGAAGGGAGGATCAACTAGACAAGGTAAAGTGACTGGGAGTCCATGTCTGCATGAATTTGTGCTGCTTTCTGCCTCATTCTCTTCATTTATAAAAAGAGATGGCATCCACCTCATCCGGTGATTGGAATATGTATAGGAATAGTCCATAAAGAGACAAGGAAACAGTTGTTAGGCACATTTTAACCATTCAACAATGGTACCCTGGATCAAGTTCCACGAGGGACCCTGGAGGCTCTGGCTGGTATTTCTGTCTCATGTTAGGGGCTATCATCTCTGACTAATATGAAATCGCCTGGAGAATTATTTAAAAATATAAATTCCCGGGCCTCACAGAATGAGAATTACCCGGGGACTTGTGATCTAAATATTTGGGCTTAGGAAATATCCTCAGTTGGTATTTTTAGACTTACGTGCAACCAGATACCACCGCCCAGCCTCCTGATCCACACAGGCTCCTTCTGCGCTGCAGCCTCCTCCTCTGTACTGCGCGTTGCATCTGGCTCCATGGCTCAGTGTTTTATCGGGCCAAGGAAGAAACTGCTGGTAACTCCAATGCTTAGAATGCATTTGCGTTTCTCACTTAAGTGTTGCCATTCACCAAACAGAGCCACTTTTATCTCTCCGTGTGCACTTCATGTCTTGTCCATATGCAAAAACAGACTTGAAATGTAAATCGTCAGTTACTGCATATCTATTTATTTAGTTTCTTGTTTTATAACCATGCCCCTGGTTTCCTATTTTAGCTAGAAAATTTCAATTATTGTTATTTTATAAAAATCCCAGTGACTATGTATAAAACTTAAATTAAATTAACCATATTCCTATTTTTGAAAGCGTTGGTTACTTATGAGTGTTTTCACAATTATAAATAATGCTGGAATGTGTATTTTCAAATGTATAGCTTTTCTATATTTAGGAATTTTACTTTGACTGCATTTCCAGAGTTGTTATTACTGAGTTAACTGTGGGAGCTTTTTATTGTTTTGGTGATCTATTGCCAAGTTATTTTCTAAATAAGTGTTGCTCAAATATACTGTGCCAGCTAGTAATTAATGACAGTTTCATAGCCTCCTTGCCAGCATCCAATATTAACATTTTATTTCATATTATTACTAATTTAATAGCTACATGTGACATTCATAGTTGCTTTATTTGCATTTTAAAGTGTACTTTATACAGATGTACTCTTTGCATGCTATATAAACTTCCTGTGTGGTAGCATTACCTCCAATTTGAAACATATAGATTTCTATTCTTTGGAATAACTTCATAGTTTGTGTCAGGAAGTGCCTCAGGTAAGGAGGAAACCAACCTTGTTCTCCTCCTTTGCCACCTGTTTTATGTTCAAGGTCCTAAGGGATGGGGCTGGCAAGGTACTGATAAAACCAGAGATGGAGATAGACAAACCTCCAGAGTCCCTAGCCTAGGCCTGCCTTAGGCCTGGAAATATTAGCCTTACACCTCTCCCCTTTCAGCTCTGTGTCTAGCCTCTTCTCCATTCAGTGTTTTCTTCAATCCTTCCCTTTTCACAAGGAGCCTTATACATTGCTCATTTGCCTTATTAATTAATTGTCATCAAATTAACAAGTATTTACTGAACAATTGCTATAAAAACAGGCTCTGTATTGGGGCAGGGGCTGTAATGGGATAAACATGGTGACAACACAGAGCTGTGCAGGTCTCATGACCCATGGAAAGAAAAAGACATTTATTAAGTTGGCACACACATCTGGGTGTCAATCATTCAGTACTGATTCTGGGGAGGAGGAGAGGGCTTGCCCATAGGGGTTCCTTTCTGCCTTAGGGCATTTGTGGGTCCTGTCCCCTATGCCTGGAGGTTGACTCTTTCACTTGGGCATGACTTTTGCAGGGAGAGCACTGATAACACAGACCATCCAGTGGCTCCTTTCCCTGGTGCATATCCCAGTTTTATATTCCTCCACAGAACTGACATATTACTAATATTCCTATTTTCTTATTGTCTCTTTTCTTTACTAACTGTAAGATTGATGAGGACAGAAACCTTGTCTGTTTTGTTCTCTGTTACAAGAATGAGACTTCTAATGACTATCTATTGAGTCCAAAGCAGATAAATGAATGAATGTGTTTTATTCTGCCCCCACTTAGCGAGGAGGCCTCTGGAGAAATTAGGTGCAGTGGGTAGAGGTGAGGGGTGAAGTGTGGGAACAAGGAAGACAGAGTAGAAACCCAGTGCCTAATTTTAGCAAACTATCTGTTCTCCTGCTCCTTGCTAGCAACCACCTCCTGATCAGTCACCTCTAAAACTCTGAAATGTCCCTATTACTTGCAAGAGGAATAGCGAACACTCCCTGACTTAAGGCTTTGGGTCTTCATAGAGGGGAACCCTGGGCTCCTCTGGCAATGTTTTAGCTCATTGGCCTGGTGGTCAGAGATTACCACTGACTTTAGCAGAGACCTGAAAAAATCCATTTCTAAAGGTAGAAGCAGAGTCAATCAGGAAGGCTGTGATTTCCTGTCTATGCAATTAACATCATTAGGGAGGTGTAATCTCCCTAATTAGTTTATTTCATCAAGATTTGATTGAAGGCTTTTCTCATCTGTCTCTGTGGCCTCTTTGTACCTAATGCTCATGAATAATAGGAAGCAAGATGAGTGTCTGACTGCTGGCTCCTAAAGAGACCAGTGCTTAAATAAAATATCTGGAACTTACTGAGGGAGGGGACAGCATGGGGGGCTCTGAATGGGAACCCACTGATGGATGGAGACAGTAGTGAGCTTTCTTAAGCGAGGCAGGGAGCCGTTTGTCTGTGGGTCTGGACCACTGAGCTGGGCTTGCATGACATTTGGATAGCTTTTGTGATTGAGGAGGTAGAGGTCACCAAGTGGATAGCTGTAACCCTGGCCTCCCAGTTCTTTATTTTTTTCTATCTATTTCTTCTCTAAACTTCTCTGAACAGAAATAAGAATGTCTTATGCCTTCTTAAGTCTTCCTAACAAGTTCGAACAGAACTTCATGTTACCATGCAAATTAACAGACAATTCTAGTGTTTTTCACGCAGAGGGAATGGTTGTATGCCCAGCTCTGTCTTTGCCTTGACCAGATTTCAGATTCTTGTCCATATTATGAAGGCCAAAAAAATATCAGATGGCAACTACTCTCCCCAGACATTGCTAACAGCTCATAGTTACAGTCCCAAAATACAGCCTGGATCCTGCAGTGCCGAGGAAGCCAGTTTTAGCAAATGAAGGCACAGAAGAACTGGAATCTATTCCTTATCCCTGAAATCAATGGTTCTCTTCAACTTTAAGTTCTTCCGGTGAGGCCTGTGAAATGAAAAAGTACAAAGAGGCATATTCAAGTGAACTGTCCACCTCAGAGATAAGAGAATTACTAGAAAAATATGATCTGATTCCAAAATAGGCACAGTGAATTTTGAGAGGTAGTTGTTATCAGAATAGCATTCTCTCAATCATATGCAAAGGTGTTTTAGATTTTAGGGCTTGCTTAGTGATATAATGGGACAAAACTCTGAAGGCACCTACAGGCTCCAGTTTATCAAAATACTCAATATTTCAGGTGTCCATCCAAGGAAAGATTTTATTTTTGATATGTGTGGCTCAATTTACATAAGACAAAACTACTCCATGGTGTGGATATCAGCAGTTGCTCTTGGGTGATGTGGGGCCTGGGAGAGGATGAGAGGCAGGCTTCTGGAGGTGGCCATGTTTGTTGTTATTTGGAAGCTCGTTTATGTCTTCAGCTTGGAAAAATTGGACACACTGTACATGTGTGATAAAAGCACTTATATAAAACTTCTCAAAGGTCTTGGGGTTGGAGAGGTATAGCTGGCCACCATCCCGAATTCTGGGCTCTGCTCACCTCAGTTTGTGCCTTTGCTCTCTTGGGTTGTCACATCTTGAGTCCTGCAATGGGCATCCCTCAGTCTGATAAGTGGCACAACAAAATGGAAGAAGCATTGAAAGAGGATGATCCTAGATTTTGCCACTCATAGTATATGTGGCCTCCTGCTGGCCTCAGACTCTGTGAGATTCAGTTTCCTCACCTGCAGCTGGGGAATGGGACCTGGTCTTACTTCAGCTGAGGTGCGTGAGTACCCTCCCTCTCACAGTCCTCCCTGGGGTCAGGCTTACTGCACCCCAGGGTTAGCAGTTGGGTACTGTGAGCTTGTCATCTCAGGCAGCTCTGTGGAAATCAGACCTCTGAGCAATGATACTAGATTTCTGTGTTTCTCAGGGAGGCTGACTCTAAAGTCATAGCAGGCTCAGAGTCCTTTATTCAAGTGTCCAACAAATGAGACAATTGCCTAAGTCAGTGTCCTATGGCAACTTCTCCCACAAAGAGAAACCATGATCCACTTGTAACAATAAAGACATCTTCTTAAAACATTAAGTCAGTATCCCCTCAAATTTTGAGGAGAATATGTGTTCTGTAAAAACTCATCAATGCTTTCTATACCATAAATGCATTTAAAATGTACTTGAAGGAAATATTTTTTAAAAGACTTTATAAAAAGTAGGGGGAAAAAAATCTCCCAATTCCAGAAACCCGAGGGGTTAACACTCCCTTGTGACTGCGGAAATGCCAACAAGCCTTTGGCAACCTCCCTCCTTCTTTATATAACAACACTTTCAAAAGCTGGAGCTGGGATCATCCAGTAATGCTTTTAATTTCTGTGTGGTTGGGAGGAGGCCAGAATTTAATCGAAATCGTTAGAATGGCTTTGCTTGGAGTAGCTTGCAGTAGGGCTGGGCGGCAAGGTAGCATTGGAATAATTAAAAGAAATACCTCAGGTCATCATCATTGCTTGAGCTATTCCAGATACCACACTTCAGAGTAAAAAGGGTGGAATTAAATAGCGTTTGCGTTGCTGAAATAAAATTTGTGCACAGTTACTTTTCTATTACACCTCAATTTTCTCTCTTCCCATTTACCTAATAAAAGAAGCTGAGTCCCGTGTTTGCCTAAGTGGGTGGGGGCTGAGCCCTGGGAACGGGCTGTTCCTCAGCCAGCCCAGGTGCTCAGGGTTCCTACTTAGATTCTTCTGTGGACTGTGGGTGGTCTGCACTAGCTCGCCTTTCCATATTACACACAGTATGGAGCTGGGCAGACAAATTTCCACCTGTCCCACCTTGCTAGAGTAATGGGCAAGCAAGAGCTCCAAGATCTATTCTCCTGAGCCCAATCTTTGAGTAGAATATGAAAACAGTGGCACAGGCCTTGGGACTTCCATATCTGTCCCCATCTTTGTTTTGTTTCTAAGGGTTAGGGTTTTGTTTCTATGTGCTCCAAGGCCCCAAACATATGGTCAAGATTAGGAATCATGTCTGCAAAAGACTGAATAATTCAAGTGAAAAAAAGAGCACATCTGTGAAGCAGAGATATTCACCTGGATGTTTATATGTTATAAATACATATAACCAAGCAAACAAGACAAGGCCAGTTATTCACTCAACCAATCAGGGGTCATTTGTATCTACAAACCAATTATTTCTTCGTTTCTCCCAGTAGTGCAAGGATCTGTGCTAAGTGCTACATTAAAGACTTCCTATTCTGAAGTCCAGCTAGTAAGAAAGTCTCATTTGCAGAGAGATTTGGCTCCTGCCATTGGTTGGGTCAATAAGGAACCATTCTTTCCTCTGGTATCATGGGTGAATTCCTGAGCATTTATTCAAGGCACACTATAGTCTAGACCTATTTTGTTTTGTAATCTTAGCTTTCCAGGATCATCGCTGACATTAGATGGCCAAAAAGAGGATTGTGACCATGTCTGGGAATAGATGGGACTGCAGAAGTCAGTCACATGGCTCTTTCCATTCAGTGGATATCCTTATTGAAAAGAAAACAAAGAACTGTGATCTAGGATTCTGTCAGCTCCATTTTATGTGGTGGGAAACTAAATTTAGAGATGTTAGACAACACACCCCAGATCAAGGTTAGAACTCTGCCTGAGGCCAGAGCCTACACTCACGGCTCACCAGATGAGTAGACAATGATCCAGTCCATGGGACAGTTGGAAAATGGGGGAGGACCATGAAGAGAAGGAGGTTCACAAAAGAGAAGATAGTTAGGGATGAAGATCTTAGAAGAAAGGATAAATGATAGAATCAAAGATACCAGATACCCTTGGCAAGGAAAGGTGTCTATTCTAGGATGAGGTAAAGGATGGATAAAGTTTTGAGATACATTTTAATGTGGAGGGCCAGATGTATTACAAAGGGAAAGTATAATGTAAAAAGTTTTACCATTATGACTTTGAGCACTACAACTAGAAAAGTATCATCTCTATTACTGTAATCTCTATTATTATAGTAATAACTATTACTATAGTAATAACTAACCATTCCAGGCAATGGTGGCTTTTAGCAATAATTTATTATTTCTTCTCCTATATCTGTAGTTAGCAGATAGGATGGCTGAGACAGCAATGAAGACTAACTCTCTGTATCTTTCTGCCTCTCTGTCCCTCCCTCCCTATCTCTGTCTATCTCTTTCTGTCTTTGTCACTTTGTCTTTCTCTCTGTCTCTGTCTCTCTCTGTCTCTCTCTCTCTGTCTCTCTCTCTCTGTCTCTCTGTCTCTCTTTGTCTCTTTCTCTCATCCTTCAGCCTGCCTTTTGCACAGCATGATTTTTAGGGCTTCTGCCAGGATCACAGTGGAAACCATAAGATCCCTTGAGGCTTGAGTACTGAACTATACAGTCATACCACCACATTCTATTGCTCACAGGAGATCACAAGGACAGCCCAGACCGAAGGAAGTGGAGAAATTTGCAGTAGTGCTAGAAGGCTCTTCCCAGGGAAAAAACCTGCGGAGGTCATTGCATGGGGCATGGGTATGGGGAAGCATGAGTCTTTAGGTCATTATTACAGTCTTCTGCCATAAGAGGGAGACCAAGAAGAAAGATGTGGATTAGAGAAGATTCAGTGTATGGGGGGAAATCTGTTTCATCAATGTAGTTGTTCATTTATATTGACATCCTTCTTTCAAACAGTCAAGCCTGGACTCTGGAATAAGACTGTGGGCTGTGTAAAGACATGAAAGATGACCTAGCCCTGACTGGGCCTACCATACTATAAGTGCTCAGGGAATGCTGATGACTGGACCAACACTCCTGTTTCCTGGAGTGATATTCAGAATCCCGTGGGAAATGCATAAGCATGAGTCTCTCTCTTTCTCTTCCCACCTGAATCCTCACAGACATCCTTTCCCATGCTGGGCGTGTCTGCTGTGGGAGGCTGGGACTGTCAGGGCTTGTGGCTGAATGTGTGATCTCAACAGTAAAACTGAGTTTGGCTTTCCGGACTCACACACCTGGATACTGAGTGCAAATAGGATTTCTAAACTTTGGGGCAGTAACCTTAACTAACATCCAAGGTGAAAAGTTGGAGGGAACTCAGTATGTCTCAAAAGAGGGAAATGGAAGCAAAGGGAAATATATCCTGCAGCTTTTCAAAGTGCAACTCAAAAGCTCTGAATTTAATTGGGGGAAGGTATTGATCAGGTTTCAGCAAAGCAACAGTCCTTCAGGGAGTGACCTGCCAGGAGTAGGGGGTTCCTATCTGCTGAGAAGGAGCCTAAAATGTGATTTCCTTAAGCATCACATGTGGTTTGGCTGTCTGTTAACCTATATCCATTACATATTAACAGTACTAATTGTATTAATATTGTCAACATATATTAGCATTATACATCATAGAGATTAACATTCCTAGTACATAATGGCATGCATGGGTGTACGTAACTACATACCATTAAGGTATATATACTAAGCCCATTTAAGACTAAATTTTCAGCACATTTCTTTTGTCCACAAGTGAGTACCTGGGTGATTGGTCAGGCACTTTGGATGCCATATGCCTTGGATACCATGTGCCTAGATGTTCCTAATTTACTCAGCTCCTTCTCATTTGCCTTTCTCTACTTTTCAACCTTTCCCATCTTAACAGATGTTATCATGGGCCTCTCCATGTCCTTGGGCCTCGCTTGGACCCCCAGACTTCCCCTGCCAGCACCTATGCACCTGCCCAGGAACTGCCTTGGTGGCTTTGCTCTGCCATGCGGGCTGAAAAAGCTGGAGAACTGATGTTATCCTCACCCACAAAGCTCTCTGCCACTGACTAAGCACTGGGTTTGCTCACCCTGATGGTGGCCTCCATTCTCAAGCTCTGTGTGTGATTCACTTTCAGTTGCCCATAGTGTATGAGGATCACTGTTTTTGGTTGCTTTCCTTCTTCCATTGCCATTCTTATATTTGCTGGAGCTTCCTCTCAAATAAACTACTACTTGAGGGAACCCTCAGTAGTAAAACATCTACAAAACTGGACATCTTCAAAGCTGGGCAGGACTTCTTGGCATGGTAATATGGAGGTGAATTCCTATAATCCCTCAGTATAATAATACTTCAGAGGGTGAGGCATGAGGCTTGTGTATTCAAGGCCAACCTGGGTAACTTAGAGGGACCTTGTCTCAAGATAAAATCAAATATAAAATAAAGTAAAATAAAATGGGCTGGGATGTAGATCAGTGGTAGAGCAATCCCCAATACCACAAACAAAACAGAACAGCTAGAGAAAGGAAACTATTTCTGAGTTCTGGGTGGGGGGAGTTCCTACTTGACCACAGCTGAAATTAATTGTTTAGACTTGATTCCATCTACAGGATCAGTTGAACAACTAAACAAGCCTTGTTCAGGCCCCAGGGGCCCAGTTTGTAACTAGCCCATGTATCCAGTATCCCTGGAACCCTGGTGACTCCTGTGATTGTGCACTGGCCAGTGGATGGATGGCCTGAGGCTTAGTCCAAAGGGCCTGAGTAGCCAGGAGAAAAGTGGTACAGTGCACTCTTCTGGACACTTTGCTGCTCTCCTGGAGCAAGGCTCACATCTCAGGGGAATTGCTATCACTGTATCTGACCCAGAGGATTTCAAACACTCAGTTAGGGACTGGAATCTGATACTTTTATTTTTTTCTTCTATTCCCATTTCCCACCTCTCTGCCCTTACCCCATTGTTTTTCTCCCTTTCTTCAGATAAGGTAGAAGCCAGCATCCTCTACTTCTAGGAGACAGCCCCCCTACACACTATGCTAGGAATCAAATCTAGGACCTCAGACAATATAGACAAATGGTTTAAACCTTAGCTATATCTGAAGTTTGGAACTAACTCTCTTAAATTCCATTTTCTTTTCAATGGCATGTTTCAATACATGTACACTTCTGATTCTAGACTTCTGTAGTATACCTTACAAGATACCTCGTGGCACCACAATACTTAAAGAATGAGAGCTGAAGTCTTTTCCTGGTGTTTAAGGCCTCCTCTGTCTACTCTTCCTGATTATTCTTATCATAGATGTGACTGACATTGAAGTTCCTGGATTCCTTGGTATCTCTAGACATTGCGTGCCCAATTCTCATTTCTCACTTTTCCTTATGTTGCTTCATTATCTTGAATTCTGTTTTGTTCTTCTCAATTCATATTGCACACATGTGCTGAATTCTGGGACCAATCACACCTTTATCACAATACAAAAGATTAGAAGAAAAAAGTATTTCTAATTATCTCAGAGTAAATGTTAAATTACTTAAGACAGAATGTAAATAAAATAGTAATGTAATATTAAATGGAATCAATTATTTCTTAACATAATACATCCAAGTAAATTCTAGGTGTATTCAAGTACTGGATATTAAAACACCAAAGTATGAAATAAAAATGTGGAAAAATAATTTTGAAGTCTTTAAAAAAGAATGCAATTCCTACAATAAAGACTGACAAATGGAAAAAAGAAAATTAGTAGAGTTATAATGCATATGCAACATTGAATGGGAAATTATAAATTAGAAAAATATTTGTACTAAATGTGATAAAAGTTGATCTTTTATTAAATATATATTTTCCACAAGAAAATATTGTACTAAAATATAATTAAAGATAAACAGAAACCAGGAATAGATATTTTTCTGAGGAAGAAATATAGACAAGTAAATAAAAATATGTTAAAATAATGCAAATTGAAGCAGTTAGGACTTTTTGTACCTATTTAGCAAGGTATTACAATAATAATAAAATTGTAATGATGATGATAATAATAAATTACAGCAAAAGCATACTGATGTAGATGTGTTACATATTATAAATGAATAAAATATTTTAAAAGTCAACTCAACAATATTTTCCAAGAACCTTAGAAATAATTATACAATTTTAATCAGTAAAAGTTATGAAAAGGTATCCTAAACTGTGTTTGTACTAGTGAATGCTGAAAACATGAAATCTCTTATAAAAGAGGAATGATTAAATAAATATATGCAATATAGAATTTGATTGAATTATCACACTACTAGTTTCCAAGAATTTTTGTGAAGATATTTGTCCACATTAAATGCAAGGCAAAGAAATACTTCACATAACTCACTGTATCAAATATACAAAAATAGATACACATGATGAAAAGTATATTCTGGAGTTATCAAAAATAGGAATGATTATTTCTGTATGTAGAATAATGAGAAAAATGATCTATTTCATTTTGCTTTTTATAATTTTATATGATTTCCCATCAGAAATCTATAGTACTTTAGAATTAGAAGTATACATTATAGAAACATCATACTGAACCCCATAAATGTGTACAGTCATTGTATGTCAATTAAAAAGTAAGTGAATGGTAATTAAAAATTCCTGAATAATTTCAGCTACAGTATCAGCGTCCTTTGAGGTACTGTGCCCCACCTTCACTATATCAAATATTGCACACATATTATTTAACTAAATGCTTATTCTATTATGTTTTCAACATTCACCAGCCTCGCCTCTGCCAATTAGATAGTATTTGACTGGAAGAAAGAGATTATGTCATAGGGCCAGATCACTAATCTTTCCAAGAGTTAGCTCCCTACAGGGACTATTGACATGGAACTGATAGTTTGATTTGAAAATGAAGAGGTGCACTTAACATAAATACTATTCATGGCACCTGGCTGAAAAAGACACTTGGTTAAGGACAAAGACATTAGAGTGAGTTCAAGTCCTGAGACAGAGATTAATTAGTGACAGGAGTTCCTTAAACTTGCTGAGCCTTAGTTTTATTTCCTCTTACTTCTAAATAATAACTCTTGTGAGCAAGCTGCCCATGATGTAGCATGTCAGATGCTCTTAGTTTAGTTACCAAACACTGAAAGCATTTGCTAAATTGTACGATGATGTGACTCTAGCAGCAGTAATACAGTCATAGCAGCAGTAGTACTTTTCTTCTGCTTCCCTTACCACTCTTTCTTAGTAGCAAACTTTTGAATCCTGAGATTCTTTATTAGATCCTGAGGTCTGTTCCTTTTTATAGACCAACACTCACACTGAGTGTTTAGTCAGAAGTGTTTCAGATAGTAGATGAAGCATCACAAATTATTTTTGAGCATCAGTGCCCTATCAGTTTTTTGCTGATCATTGAGAGGCTTTTTGGATTACAGAGAACGAGCTGTGGTTTTCATCAGTCTTCTGAATTAGATGAGATGGCCATTGTGTGGCAGCAATGAGCCAGGACACCTGTGCGCCTAACATACTGAGCAGGTGCTTTGAATAAACCCTAGGATTAGAACGTTCTTCCACAGTACCTTATGTTTGTATATTCTCCTCAGTTATCATGGATGGTGAAGTTTCTTTGCCATGTCTGCATTCTGTGACAGACCATAAGCTCCAGCAGACAGGAAGTAGTGTTTCCATTTTATTTTTTAATTGGCAATAATTGTATATATTTATGGGCCCAATGTGATGTTTTGATTTTTTTGCATTATAGAAACAGCTTATTTACATATCATAAACATAGCCACTAAGTTAATTAACACATTCATCAACTCAACCATTTATCTTTCTTGTCTTTGTAGGGACAACGTTAAAAATCTGTTTTAGCAATTTTGAAGCATAAATACATCATTATTAACTTTGTTCATTCAGTCTATGGCATCCATGCATGACCTGAGATTCTTACCAACCAATCACAACATTGTAGCTGGGTCCAGTCCACAGGCATAGTCACTCTGTCTCCTCCTTTTCACAAAAATCAATCTGAATTACCTCCTATCTCTCTGTCCACCAATTCTCATTCCACAATTTCACCATCTAATCTTAATCTCATGACCCGTGATACAATATGCCCTCCTACTGTCCACCTAGATAGTATCTATGGGCTTCTCTCAATTCTCCATTTTACCCATTAATCAACACAACCATCAAAAGCCAAGCCTGGTACTGCCTGTGTGGAAAAGAATATTCTCCTTTAGGAGAGGGGTGTGGCTTATGACACCTCATATTTTGACTTCTTCACACTTCCTTTCTCCTTTTGACAAGCTCCCTTTGTCTCCATGCCACATTTGTCTCAGTCGCACCTGGTAGCGCCTGGGTACCTCAGATGCAAAGGGTGCTGCCGCCACCCTCAGGTCAAAACAGTGTTTTTAACAGTGTGAAGCTCCACATTTCCCTACAAAGGATCTGACATTTTGGGTTTGTGTCAGTCCAACCATTTCCCGTCCCATGATGAGTACCACCAACCTTTGGTTTTGCTCAAAATAAAATAACTGTGTCCCATATCAGAGGCCAACCCTTTCATCAGCGGGAGCAGCAGCAGAAATTTTATTATCCTCTGCCCCACCCCCTAAGGGAAGGAGGGCTGGAGCTGGTTCAAATGCTCTACCAATGGTCGGCAGGAGAAAAAAAAATCATTAGAAAATCAATTCTTACTTAATTGAAGATTCTTCCTTCAAACGGAAGCAGAGTGGGATTTATTACTTCAGCAGTCTCACAGCCTGGATAATGAGTACATTTCTGCTGTCCGGGTTTTCCTCAGTAGAGACGATGTCCCCAGAACCCAGGCTCAGTAGCCTAGGTGGCATGTGAGGGCCTAAGAGTGCCTGGAAAGCAATAACCTGGGTTGATGGGTCCCCTGGGGATATAGGCAAAAGTTGACCCATCAATATAAGATGAGAAATGATTCTCATAAATAAGAGAAATAAAGGAGACTCTGTCCTGCTGGTGTTTCTCTTCTCGAAGGCTGCTTATTTGTCTCAAGCACCTACTGTCATCTACAACACTGAAAGTCCTAAGAGGTACTGGGCCAAGGCCCTTAGCATCTACTGAGAGAAATTTGGGGTTCCATCAAGTTATGGGCACCACACTGGGGTCCTGAGTCCCCAGGAGTGGCAAATGGAATGATGACTCACAGAGAAGCCACAGCACCAGTGAGATAATTGGAAGAATAGAGAGCATTTTGTTTTGAGAAAGTTCAGAGAAATGAGACTTATTTTGAAAATGCTGAAGGGTGAGTTGCTGAAAGGGCAGTGGTAGGGTGTCCCTCGCCCAGTGTTGGATAACTCTGCAGTTAGTAAAAGCGCTTTTGGTGAGGACTCACTTAGGGAAGCCAAGTAACAACCTCTGAGACCTTGAAAGTGCACTGATAATGCTGTGTTTAGAGAAATACTTCTTTGCTACAGGTGGAAACTGCAATCACTTAGAGGGCAAAGCAGTGTCCTTCACCATCTACCCCAGTCCACCTCTTGCTTACGTCCTTCCCTCTTCTCTGTGCAGCAGACGTAGTGATATCCTGGGACATCCTTCCCTGGCATGCTGGTTTTTTCCATTAGCTTAGCTCTGTACATTCCAATCTTCTGCCTGTTCCCTCTTTTTCTCACCTTCTTTGGAAAATACCTATCCATTCTTCAAGACCTAGAGTTCATGAATCTTGCCTCTATGCACAAATGTCCCCATTTTGCCATTTTTTTGTATCATACTGCAAACTTCTGTTTATGTGTCATCTCTCCCACTAGAATATGATCTTACTCAGGAATAATGATCACGTTTTGTTATTTAGTGAAGAAATCATCTCCAAAAGACCTCTTTGAAGGGGTGAGCATTGCTTATAGCATGTTATTTCCTGGAAGTACATGAATAGACATTAGTTTGTAGCATGAGTTACACACTGGGGAATAAGATAGCACAGAGTTTAATATCAAGTAGAAAAGCGAAAAGAGTTTTTAATTTGTCTAAGGGGTATCAAATACACCTGGCACTGTAGATCATGAGCTATGAAAGAGCACTGGGTGCCTTAGGAAGACTGGGATAGGAGGATTACAAATAAGAAAAACTTCCACTTAATTAAGGAAAACAAAGTGACAGCTACCTAATTAAGTTCCTCTGTAGATTTTGCCTTGTTTAATACTCACAAAAACACAAGGAGTCAAGAACCACTGTCTCTGTTTTATGAAGTACAGGGGAATACACACGAGTTGACTTTTATGGTCACACAACTGTTGAGGAATTGATATTTGACACAGATCAGCAGTGAAATGATGCTACGTTTCTCAGCACTACCCAATTTTGCTAGCCCCATCAAATGGCTTCAGAAGCCAGCCTCCTTGCCAATTGCCTCCTTGCCTATTTCTATATAACCAATGATAGATATGGGCTTTAACCTTTGGAGATCTCTTACTATGTCCAGTGACAATATTGGAATGGTGTTGAATTTGGGACCCCTACTTGATGTCTGTAGGAGAATCGCTTGGTGAGGGAAAGTACTCAGGGTGACAAGTTCTGTACTATTTTGGTATATAAGAGTAATAAAAATAACTTTGGTTTTCCGGTCTGTTATATCCTCTTGCCCCATCTTGAACAAGGAAGAAATACAGAAATATTTTATCTGGGGGAAGGTGGTGAGTGAACCATTCTTGATGTTACCCCCTTTCTCCTCTTCCATGCTGTTTCTATACTTGCTATTGATCAGAAAAGTATTCTGAGCCACCTTTCTCCAGGGTTATGTGAACGAGGATTGGAGCTTTTACTTGATGGTATTTAAGCATTTGGTTTCACTAAATTGTAAGCAAAAGAAGCTAAACCTCTCCAACTCCCTGAGGTTGGCCCCCATGGCTAAATTATCATGGCTAAATTACGTGTGATGAGACGTATGTAGTCAAGAATACATGTACCCAGCATTTGGAAACTAATCATGACTGACATTATGGCTACCTGAAATTTCTTGGGCTACCCCCTTCACATTGGACTCCTTTAAAAATGACCATTTTGAATGTCCTTCTACTCTAAGAGAACCATTGCTGGAAGTTCTGTGTCTCTTCCTTTTCTAACCAATTGGTCAGAAAGATTCAGTCTGAAATAAAAAAAAAGGAATGGGTCATTGGAATAAATCAGACATGAGTGAACTTATCAAAGTTCAATAAACATAAAAGTGATGAATTTTGAAGTCACATAATTAACTCAGGATTACATGAGCAATAACTGAGTAATTACACTTTTAATAATGCATTGAACTTGTCAGGAATACTTACTCATTCTGCTCAAATTTTTTAACAAGATAGCCTATAGCAAGTGACTGTAATTAGATATTGCCTCTGAAAACATCGACAGCTCCTAATTGATACCTTTTATTATAAAGTTGGATGCCAAACATTGCTGTTGAGTGGATTAAGGAATAATGTTAGCTGTGTTAGAATCATAATACCTATTTGCAGGAATCTCATGCAAGTGGGAAAAAAATCCAGACTGACCCATCAATCACTAGCATAAAGTTGGTTCAAGTTTGCACTGGTTTACTTTAAATTACAACCTGACAGCAATTGCTATTGTCAGGGCTGTCAGGAAAAGAAAGTGGGGGCAAAGGGGCTAAGGATGGAGACAGGGTTCCATCATGCTTCCTTCTTTCCTGTACATGGTCAGGGAGACAGGCCCAGGACAATGCAGATGGCAAAAGCCTGCCTCTGCCCGTGGGGAGGGACAGGAGAACCTATATACGTTTTTGCCTTTTGATGAGATTTTTTTCCTACTTCAAGGTTGATCTTCAGGGCATTTTTTGTTGTTGTTATATATTTTCTCTACAGCTACTTAAGATAGGACTCTAACCTTTATAAAGATAAAAGACAGCTGCTGTGGTTTGGGGGCACTAGGGAGGTTCACCACCCTGTGCTCTAGCCCCAGGTTATCTTTTCTGTATGTTTTACCATGAACCCAGAATTCCTACTAAAAGGGAGGCCTTGAGACCTTCTTAAAGAAGCAGGTGTTTTTAGTGGAATCAGAGGACTTTATTTAATTATGATCACATGGATTTGGGTGTGCTGTTAGTGGAATAGATATGTTGGGTGAGTAATAATATAACGACATATGTGACTCATAAGTTGTTTTGTATTTGTAACTAAAATTTATTTATTCTTGTGACTTTGCAACAAAATCACTAATTCTGTTGTTACACTCAAGATTTTCACAGAATTTTTGTTTTATTGACCATAATGGCCTAAATGATTATAGCATAAAATATAATTTACTCAAAATCTATATGTATTCCATAACTCACGTCCCATATCCATTGAGAATATAAAGTCAATGCTGTAAATGTAAAAACAGAGAAATTATAAATATAAAAACTAAAAATATTTAAATATAATGGCTTCTGAAATATTGGAAAGTACTTGCTGAAAGCAACAGACAAAATAAAAGCTTATTTATAAAAGCAAAAAGCAAATACAATTAAAACAAGTATCAGTAATTTAATAACTACATAAAACTGCATTTTAATGTATTAAAAATTTAATTGTGATTTTACAGAAAATTTTTTTAAAAAAATTTATGACTTTGGATCAAATATTCATCTATTTGGGGGCACTAGGGAGGTTCACACCCTGTGAAAAAAGTCATATCATGCTTCCTGAATATTATGTCTAGACTTAAATATATTTAAATTTCAGAGTTATGGGAAGTTCTTAACTTCACAAAACAGTTCAGAGTGGCTGTATGCCAGTGTTGTGAATAATGCACTGATATGTGAAAAACTTGAGAACTCTAAATTAGGACAGCAAAAGAAACAGGAAAATGAATGCTTGTCTCCACCAAGAAATGATACTTTGTTACAGAAGAATCTACTGCAAAATTCCCAAGGAAGGGAAGATTTGACAAGGTGAATGATTTATCTTTCCTCTCTTAAACCCTCTCAACTTAAGAGCAGTGTCCATTTTTGGAGTCAGTAGCACCAAGCCCTACAGACCTCACAGCATTAAAATATTGTCTCCCTTGGTTTCAAGTTCAGCCACCAGGAAAGAGTGGAGACAAATATTTCTGTGGTATTTTAATGGTGTGATCCACAGTGACTTTGTAGGGTACTAGCATCTGTGTAACAAAGACATGAGTTTAAAAACTTTTCTTAATTAATTTTTCAGAATAGTTCTAGATTTGATAAAAACAGATACTTTTTGAAGATACAAAAGTGCATAATTCCCATGTATCCAGATTTCCCTATTTAGTATTATTAGTGTGGTACATTTATTATAAGGAAGCCATATTATAAGGAATCATTATTATCAATTAAAGGATGTACTTTCTTTGGATATCCTTAATTTCTCCCTCATTATCTATTCCATGTTCAGGACCTCATTTAGAATGCTATAGTGTTTAGTAGTCATTTCTCCTGGGGGTCCTTGGATAGGACAGTTTCTCAGGCTCTCTCTCTTTTAGATGGCACACAGTTTTGAAGAAGACTGGTTAGGGGATTTGTGGAATGTCCTTCAGTTGAGATGTGTATTATTTTTCTCAGGATTAGATGGGATCCTGAGTTCTTGGGAGGAAGGTCAAGAGGCAAAGTGTCCTTTTCATCACATCTGTCACCAAGACTTAGCACTAGCACTGTTGACCTAGATCACTTTTCTGTGCTAGTCAATGCTAGGTTTCTCCACCATAGAGTTAGTCAGTATTTTCTTCCTTTTCCCAGTCTATTTTTTGGAGGGAAGTCACTATGTGTAGCCCACACTTAAGGATCAGGGAGCTATTTTCTGCCGCCTTAAGGGGAGAATACTTACATGAATTATTTGGCAGTTTTTGGTATGGGACATTGATCCTTTCTCTTCCACTTATTTATTTGTTAAATCATTTGTTTATATCAGTATGGATTTGTGGATATTTACTTTACGCTTTGGGTTACTTCAATACAGGAACTGGACCGCACTGAGATTTGCTGGGTTGGAGAGGAAAGGTGGATCCCATATGATGGGATGCAGGGAGTAAGGACTATATGGGACTTCAATCCCCTTTTTCTACCTACTGGGTGACCGTGGGCAACTGACTTAGGCAAAGTGAGACTCACTTTCTTTACCTGTAAGATGGAAATACCAGATGTCTTTCCCAAAGATATTATGTGTTTGGGTGCACTTACATACAAAACATTATCATTGTACATGCAAAAAGCACTTTATGTGTGTGTCTTCATACATGTAAATCACATTTATTTGTTTTTTTTCCATGATTTCTTCAACACTAGAGTTTTGTTATTTCAGCATCCCTACCAATTTCATATCAGGTCTTTTGTGGTGAAACATTGCCACTTTAAATGTACATGCTAAATATAAAATGAATACTCATTACAGAAATGATCAATTGTAAAATGAAAATCCTTGGAACAGAGAAGTGTAGTATTATCAGCTTATTAGGCATTTCCTTTTCTCTCCTTTGTGTCTTTGCTGAACTCTCCATCTAAATGGTAGACCTACTTCTGGGGACCTAACCCACAGCCCTGGGCTTGCTGAAATGCTGCCCTTGGTGGCCCTAAAGGCAGGGCCTGCAGGAGGGAGAGAAGTCAGGAGGTGTTTCAGGGGAACCCTTGCTGTACAGAAGTAGAAACTGCCTTAGGGGATATACAAATTCCTCAGCTCTGAAGAACTTGGGAGTCAAACATCATTAAATCATTAAACAGGACACCTAAGGGGAGTTAATATGCAGAAAAGCAAGGCTAATTTAGACTCTCAGGTGACTAACTCAAAATTGCCCACTTAAACTCCAAACTCCTTACTTTATGTGAGTATGTTTTGATTCCAGAGATGCCTTCTCTTTTTCCTCTTTAACCTTCAGCCTGTTCTGAAAGCCAGGATAGAGTCTGAGGGTGCTCAGGCAGTCAGGTAGGATGGATCTGAACATTTGGGGCTCCTGTAAGATGAGGATGCAGGCAAGGAGGCTGTCTTGGTGAGAGTCCAGATGATTAGCTGTTGCCTGGCATTCCTCACCAGTTTCTGACTTGAATGGATTTCTGTCTTACTAGGGTGTCCTGAGATAAGATTAGACCAGTGGTTCTCAACACAGGATGCTTTTACTTTCTTCATCCAGGATTTCACTTGGTAAGTTTTGGTCATCTCAGCTTGTGTTATCTACATGTAGTAAGAAGAATTCATGAATGTACAGGACAGTGACAGCTGCCCTAAATTTCAGTAGTTCTGAGGCAGCAAAATCCTGGATTGGATTTTTAAATTGTGACTCCTCATCAAGCTTCTCTCTTTATGAACACAAAAGGAGATGGAATGTCCCATATCCCATTTGCCTCTATGTTTTAACCTTGACATATATGGAGAAATAGAATCTATATTCTGGAGTCAGCATACCTTGTTTTGGGGCTTAGTCACTGCATAAGTTTCAGCTTTTTCATTTGTCAAATGGGAGTAAGAGTCATTAACAGGTCCTTGCAGAACATTTAATCTTTATGTGGTTAAGTGCTCAGTAAATGCTAAGTGCTATTCTTGCCCCGGTGTGTATACACTTCTTATTTAGGACATGCCTATTTCAGAAATTGGTGTATGATGTTTTCCTTTAACTTTCACACTTTAGGTTGCTTTCTCTTTACTGATCAAGTACTCCTTCCTCAGCCCTCATTTTCTTTCACTATAATTGTTACACTAGACTAGGTTACTGGCTTCCCTATTTAATCAGAACCTCTATGAGGGTGAATTACTGCAGGTGACACTTTAAGCAGGTCAGTCACATGCTGACTTATATCACAAGATTCTGAAGCCTACAGAATAAAATCCATGTCTCTTACTATGCCCTCAAGGACATTAATATCATCTTGGCTCCATCTTTAGCTATGTACACTGTGACAGTCAATTGTGATATGTAACTGTGATATGGATTTAGAAATAATATAGGTGTGTCTGGGTGGGTCATGGAGGTATGACCCTGGGTAGAATACCCGGTCCCTGGCCTCTTACTCTAGCACTGAAATGGCAAACAGAAATACCAAAACTATACCCAGGATTTGGAGGCAGATCTATTTTATGTTGATGGGCATGGATTGGGATTATTACCTAAATATCAGGCCCTGATCTCTGGTAGTCTAGAGCTTATATGGGATAAGCAAACAGGAAGTACAGAGGCAGAATGGCTTGTCAACTGGGGACTGGTTCTTACAATATGCATCATAGTGATCAGCTAAGCATGTCAGTGACCGATCATTTCTAGGTGACAGAAGCAACTAGAATTAGAACAGATTACCTGGGCAATGAAGAAACTGAAGTATACTGGCAAAGAGAGCCATTTTCTGTTACAGCATTATTCCCCTCCTCTGCTTCTTGGCTATCACAGACTTAATATCTTTGCTCCATCATGCTCTTCTGCCTTGATGCCTCTACTCTGGAGTCATATCACCATGGACTAAGTCCCTTGAAACTGTGAGCCAAATTAAACCACTCTCCTTTAAATTATGAATGTCAATATGATGTCTTGGTAATTGAAAACCTGCTTTATACATCCACTGTGTGCTGTTTCTCTAGTATGTTGGTCCATATCTGCCCTGTACACCTCTGCTTATGGCATTTCTTCGGTCTCAAATATCTACCACTTTATATTTGTCTTTTAGATACTCATTTTTGCAAGATTCATGTATAGGGTCATTCAGCTAGGGAATGTCTCTGAAGTCTAGAAGTCTGGGCTTCTTTTGTTGCATAACCATGGCCAAGGGGCATGGCTTTAGTTTAGCAAGTTCCTCAGTGTGCTAGATTTGTGAGAAAACAACCATTTTACTGACTAAGTTAGAAAAATACTAAGAAAAAACACTGGAGCCGTTCTTCTATCCCTTTTATTTATCAAGCACCTTTTATAATTACAGGACTTCCTAAATCTTCAATTCTTATTGGTTTGGAGTTGCTCTGCTACTTCTTAATCATATGATCCCAAATGAGTTACTTTATCTCTCTGAGTATTGGTTGTTTATTTTTTTAAATATGTAAACTGGAATAATAATGAGTCTTGCAGGTTTCTTTGTGCAGATTAAATGAAACAATTTACATAAAGAACTCAGTAGAGTGACTGGTACTGGTGATCACAGATAACTATTTTTCGTGTCATGGTCTCCTTAGCTTTGAAGTAAAGAAGAGACCTTGACACTGTAGTTGTATGTAGACTAGACATAGCCATGAGTTGCATTTATTCTTCTGGGAGTCAAAATGCATCAGGAGATCTGGAGGTAGAATCTGAAAATATAACTTTGTGGAAGCTGTGTCACACAGGTTGGATTGTCTATACCCCACAGGCAGTGGGGTGTATAGGCATGAGCCTATTTTCATATTTGTGTTCATGGGAGTATAATGAGGGCTCTGCATTGATAATGTGCACCAGATTCAGAAAGTGTTTAGTCGTTGGCTTCCTTCCACTCTGATCATTGGGCAAAGCCCTTACCCATCAAAGCCAAAATAAGGGTCTCTAAGTTTAGCAGGTGACAATGAGGAACAGTGCTCCATTTGGGCTTCAGATCAAGCAATGAGACTGCACAGTCAGACCTTGGAAGACCTGTAAGCAGCTGTGCATTACAGTACTTTTGTGCCAACCCTCAGGAAATAAAAGGAAAATAGCCTATTTTCACTTAATCATACCTGAGACATGAAAAATTTGCCCCAAGGGGAGCCAGGAGCAAAGAAAGGTTTTCTGCGATCCAACGCTCTTCTAAAGACATATTCTGACCTACGGCCTCCACTACCTCGGCCTGACTTCCCACCCTGAAGAATGTTAACACAATGGTGGGATTAACCCTTCAGTTTTAGTCCTGAACTCTGCCACTACTCAATCTTGTGCACTTGGGGAGAGTCCTAGACCCTCTCCGATCTCAGTGTCTCCATCTCTGTGCATCTGATTCCAGATATTTTACCTTGTCCCACAAGGCCAGGGCCTAGATCCCTGCCTCTCTAGCCTGAGTAGGAAGGACCTTTCTTCACTGGGGTTGTGGCTTTGCCCCTGTTTCTTGTATCCCTTTCCTCTAAGAGAGTGACACAAAGACCAATGTCATCTACTTTTTGTCTTTTCACCTGGTTTGACGTCTGATACCTGCCCGTGGTTTGTTCCAGGAATATATCTATTTAAAATTCTGCTTAAAAACACTGACATTGGAGCTATATGGGAAGATTTCCTGGGGTGATCTTGGACAGAGAGTTTAGCTTCTCCAAATTTCAGTTTCTCTACTTAAGAGATAGGAGTGATGACAGCTTTTCCTTCATAAGGCAGATGCAATAATCAAAGGTGAAAATGCAGGTGAAATACTTAACTTGGTACCTGATCCATGGTGGTGACTGTGGATGTCATCAAATAAATGTGACTGGGTTACTTCTCAGATCTACTGTTACTGTACACTGGAATACTACTCCATCCCTGGGCATGTGGACTAAGCTGCAAGTGGCTCCAGGCAGCAGGCAGTCTAAGGTATTGTTCTTTCAGCTCCACAGAGATGGCATTTCTCTACTTCCCCTGCATTTATGATCAGCCTCATCTGATTGTTCTGGAAGCTTCCAGGACACATTCATCTGAACCTCTTGAAGTTCCCAGAAACCTTCAGTCCAGTAAGACATGGAGTGTGTAGCTGAGAACCTCAGGCACTAAGACAGTGTTCCATGTCTGCTTGAGCCCGGAGGAGATGCCTGAGGAGTGGCGGGAACACCCTGCACAGGTGGAGCTGGGATGGAAAGCAGGTATAGGGAGTAGAGCGGCTGGTAGATCTCAGTGCATCAAGCAGCAGTTGACCAATCATTAAGAACATTACTACTGGGTTGGTGTGGATTCCTAGAGAGACAAGATAGGCATGCAAGCAATTTATTAGGGAGATATCTGTGCAGGATAAGAAAGGCAGTTAAATTAGGCAGCAGGGAGTCCTTAGACCAACTGTAGGCCTGACACCCAATGAAAGAGACCTAGAGGCAAGGGTTGTACCAGGAAGCTTCAGACTATAGTCATAGCTCCACTCAAATTCCAGATAGTCCAATGGGAGTCTCGGCTCCAAAGGTGCCATTAGAAACATCCTTGGTAGGAGAGAAATTTCCCATCTTGATGCCCTCTGGTGTGCTGTCATTGTCTGGGAGCAGGCAGAGGAAAGATGGGTTGATATTAAAGATGTAGTAAATTCACAGGGGTGGCATCTGAAGGCTGTCAATCACCCACATTTCCTGCATCAGCTTCCTTTGAAGATAGATCTGAGCAGTATAGCTCCATAGATGCCACACAACAGAGATGATTTCTTCTAGACAGTTCAGTTAGGGAAATGTCTGTGGCCATGCTGTTGGTTTCATTTTCCAACACACACACATTTACTCACTTTGAAGGCCTGAATATATCAATGTACATAGAGTGCATCATGGAATACATGCTAAGATACTTTCTGGCCTAAAATCTGTAATAGATATGATGTACAGTCTTAAGAAAAATATTCACTTTTTTAAATTTATTTAACTCAACTGTAAAATTAGAAGCACCACTCTGATCTTCTTTGACTCTATCATTTTATAGGTTTGTTGATTACTCTTAAATCTGAAAGCAGTAGAGATGGACAGTATCAGTGAATACTCCCGCAAAGCAGAGAAAAATGTGCTCACTGGTTGACTTGACACACACTTAGTGAGCATCTAGAAAATGTGCTGGTGCTTCTGATAAGATTAACAACAACAAAATAGCTGTTGCCCTTCTAGGCCCATATTTAAGTGTGAATACAGAGGAAAGGAAGCAAGGAAGTAAACAGTAGTAGGCATCTGTAGAGGATAAATGAGTTTTAAAGTCAGATTACTGTTCAGAGTAGGGCCTTCTGAGAGACTGTGCATGCTGTCCATTTGCTGAGCTGAAGGGTAATTTATCCATTTCCCACATATTTATGGATTATGGTCTGTGTGCCAGGCATGGTGTCATCTGTAAGGTTAAGTGGAGTTCTTAGTCAAAACTACAGACAAAAGTGCCCCTTTTGGACATTTTCCCAGACCTGCTTTGCTCTTCCTTAAAACACTGTTTGTCATAGACTGGTTGGGGTAATACTTGTTCACCAAAGCATTCCCCACTTGTGTCCTTTGTGTTTTATTTTCTCTTGTGTAAAGGCAGCATGTAGTGATTTAATGAAAGTCTTTTGCAGAGAGTCAGAAACCACTGCTTTTTTGAGTTCTGCGGGGTACCAGCTCTGCACCTTTGGGCAAAATGCACCAGCAGCCAGTTCTCAGTTTACCTGTCTAGAAAGATGAGAATGGAGTGATTGGCACAATCTCTTCTAGTTCCTAGATAGTTACATAGAAATAGTTGGCTTTTCTATGAATTTAAGCAAGTTTTCATGTTTTGTTAATTCATAAATTAATATTTTCATAAAAATGATATTTTCTTTAAAGTAAAACAACCATTCTGAGCTCCAGTCAGGAAATTAATTTTAAGCAAACATTATATTTCATTCTCAGTTCTACCACTTCTACCTATGTGGTTTTGGCAGATCAGCCTTCACATCCTCATTTCATTTTATGGTGCTGGGGGCCAAACCCTGGACCGTATGTAAGTGAGGCGTGTGTTCTACCATTAAGCTACACACCATAGACCCGATTTCTTCAGGGCTTCCATTGCTTCATTAGGAGAAGAGCTTCGGGGTGCAACTTTCCTTCTGGGCTTTATCACCCAGGAAATGTTGAGGCTGTTTTGGAAATGCAAGAAGAAGAGCTGACAGAGCCCGCAGTCCCAGCTGTTTCTGGACTCTGATGCAATGGGGTTACCTTCTTGGGCCAGTTTCTCCTTCTTTTCATACTTTAAGACCCTGAAGTGGCAGGAAAATAGGGTGGCTTTTGTTAAGCAGCTGCACCTTGACGGTTTTGCTGGAGGTCAGGGTGCTCCATCACAGGCACGGTAATGTATTTATTTATCACTGCCTATGGTCCATGGCCCCTTCCTTCAGTTTGTTCTGCCCAAGGCCGTTGGGGTTCGACAGAGATCAACAGTGTTTCCACAGAGATGAAACAGCTCGTCAAAACCTGAATTAGATGTTAAATCTTTTTGAAGTGGGGGGAGGTGAAGGGAAGGGAAGAATCATATTGTGCTAAGAATTTATCCTGTGTTGTTTCCTGTGAGATAATGTCCCCAGAAAGATTTGTAACCAGGCAAGTTGCAAACTGCTGTTTCAGGTTGATAGGTGTCGCCAATTCATTTTGATGAATTCTGCCAGTCAGAAAAGTATTTTTCCCTCCTTTAGTGCACCGAGGTTTGCCGGGGATGGACGTGGTTGTACAAGCTGGGACGGCATATCCTGGTGTACCCAGGGTAATTGGAATCAAAGAGGCTTTGAGAGGCACTGGCGAGCGCACAGAAAAGTCAGACAAAATATTGGATGAAAACATGGTTTGCTCTGTTGACTCTATGACTGTTTCTAGCAGTTTTGCTAGGGTATATCTAGTAGTAAACTAGTGAATTAAAGATAGTTTTCATAGTATATAAACAACTGGAGAGATGGGAGGTGGATGATTGGACAGAGCTCAAAGCTGATGTCCAAGGAGGCAAAAGTGTTTAGTAGTCAAGTGTAAATACTCTATTTTTGGTTAGGTTAAATCCAAGTCTTCCTGTTCTGTGGGACATTGAGCAAGTTAATAAACTTACATAGTCTTAAAAAAATGACCTTCCCTCAGTTCTTGGCCATGTTTTGAGTTACTACTTTTCCCAGTTATTTACTGTTCTCCCACTGATAACCTGAAGGCCCCATTCATTTCTCTTGTTCAGCTTTCAGTTAATTTTTATAGCCCATCTTTAGTTGGGGTAAAAGAAGTCCAACAGACTAGATTTCAGAGTCAGACACATTTGATGCCATTCTAAATGGGCCGACCTGGACACCTTATATTATCTCTGGACCACTGAGCTCTCCATCTGTAAACTGGAGGTGGACACAGCACAGATCTACCTCATGATCTAAACTCTCACCATCCACACACTTGCTATCAAAATATAGAGACAGTCCAGATTTAAGAATAGATTTGATCATGCATCTTGCTGTCTGAATAATTGCTTTTCACTTTCTGAAACTCAGGAACACTACAGGGCTGTCCCCTTTATCCCCAGTCACTCTCCATACACAGGAACTCAATGGATTTGGATCTGGGAATATACTTGTCCTGGGTTTTTTTAAGTGCAGTGTAAAATAATGTCATTAATGCAGTTGGTACAGTTACTGCAAACATGGAGTGCTAAATGAGTGTTCACATGGAGAATGATAATAGCGAGGTGACCCTGAAACGCAGACTGGTGCAGCTCTGAACCTCATTGCATTTCTACACTCCCCCAGAACGTACCCCCCCCCTGGAAACTTGATCACCACTTTAACTGTTGGTTCTTCCAGATCAGCTCCTGTCAAGGCCCCCATTCATTTCAAGACCTTTCTTGGAGCCAGTGTCCCACTCTCCCTTGACAGTGACCATACAAGTACAGGTCTACCCAACTCTGGAGCACTTCCCCTTTGACCCTCACTGACCACTTCTGAGTCTGCAGTGTATCACTGGCTTCATCTTCTCAGTTCTTGCACAATTTTATCTTTCAGCTTTTGCAGCTGTGGCATCCTTTCCCCTTCCTGACCATGTCACATTGGTCTCCATGCTTCCTACTGAGGATATAAGTTCCACCATTCCAAAGATGATGGTCAGTTCAAGGTTAGGCACAGTACTGTAGCTTTATTACATTACTTTCATTTCTCACTTGCAGCCAAATCTCTTCTTTCCCTTTGCCCCAGTGTTGGCCTATTAACACTAGAAATTCTTTCTTTCTGTGGAGGTGGCACCTTGGACACTTCCTGCTAATCCAAAACCATGTTCACAGTCACCCTGCAGGAAGGTAGAAAGCTAGAGAAGTCTTTGTTGGCTCAGGAAGCCTTTCCTGGTTAGGCTCACTTCCTGTCTCCATGCCTTGCTGAATGCTTCCATGCCACTCTTGCTTGTGTTCCACTTTGTCCTCCCTGCCTTGCAGCTTTGGACTCATAATTTCTGTGATTTGCTTTATTGTCCCCATAGGGAGCATCCTCACATTGTCCTTCATGGCTCTCCAATCAAAATATGCCAGGCTTTGAGCCCACCCTGTTGTATATTTTCTTGCCAGGTCTGCAGCACTTTGTAGACCTATTCTGTTGGACTGACCTATTCTTGCTGCCTCCACCTCAGCTCCACCACAGCCAGTGGGTCCTAGCATTTTGTGGACTCCTCTGAAATAATGGCGTTCAAAGAACTCTGGGTTCTTTTTGACACTGACTGTAAGATTTAAGCAAGTTTCAACCCTCTCTGAGCTTTAGTTACTCCCATATGCAAGGAGAATAGAAGTCTTCAACATGCCTTTACATTTTCCTAAATTTTCTGTCATTTTTGGACTTTCTCCTGGTGGAGATGAAGCAGGATGTGTGGGAGCCTCTGCAGGAAAGCCTCCTTGCTTCAGTTGGTTACAAGTCGAACAAGGTTTGGGGTGATCCCACTGTTAAGTGATGCCATCCCAATTCGATCCTTCTGGTCTCATAACTCAGCAGAGGCTGCGTGGGGTGGTCTGAGCTCCAGAACCATCATCTGAGTTCCCCATGCTGCCAATCCTCACTCTTGAGGTCACCATAGCTTCTGGGTTGTCTTTCAAAGGAAGTGCTTCTGCTTAGCAATAAAGTTTCACTGAATAAATTATCTGTGAGTGAAGCAGTGACTGGGAATAAACATCACAAGCAGCCACTGTAGGGAACCCCGAGGGCAGAGTCCACAGAGATCTTTGCCTGCACATCCCCAGGACTCAGGGAACTGAGAGGGAATGTGAACCTGGAGTTCAGTGGCCTGTGAATGTGACACCTAAGGATGCTGCTTATCATAAGGACAAGTTAGGTGTATGCTTCCTTCAGGCTCCTTGAAAATCTCTCACAAAGTCAGGAATCCAGCTCCCAAATCAGAAACTCCTCCATGACAGCTATGTATGGGACAAAGTTGGAACTCACATTTTAGGAGCATTTACTATGTGACAGCCTCCTCAGTGTTCTATACCTATAGTCTGTTTACTTCTCAACCAAATGTGACCACATGTGTTGGGTGTAATTATCATTACTCACATTTTACAGACAGGGAATTGAAGCATGGGGAGAAGGCACTGTCATGAATGTTGGAACTAACACATATTCCTTGTGGATAGACGATTATCTGGATTAAATTTTTTTTGTTTTTATCTTCAGACTCTGCTTGTTAAATAATAGCTCAGGAGCTAAATTTAAGCCCCAAATGCATGGCAGTGATTACATAGTGAGTGTTAGGTGAAGAGGAAGAGAAAGAGGAGGTGAAGGTTTTAGGGAGAGTGACTCAAATATGTCCCTTAGAGTATTTGCATCATAATCATTGGCCTGGATTTCAGTTCAGTCTGTCTGTATAGGGTTTTAGGAACATGCATTATAATGTTATTCACATGATGCTTAATGTAGATTAAAAGAAAAAAATGAAAGTATAGGTGATTTTTGCATTTTTCAAACTTTTCATGTACTGCTATCAGGGAGAGAACACATAGTATAAAGTTGACAGATTCTTTTTTCCTTGTGTTTTTTTTGTACTGGGAATTGAACTCAGGACCTCATGCTTGCCAGGCAGACACTGTATCACTGAACTAAATCCTAAGCCCAATTAATAGGTTCTCAAACAAAAAAGTTTATGGTGGAATCCCATGTGTGTCTTTGCCAACTTTGAGATCCTGAGAGTTACTTCATGACAGTGCCTTCCCCCCTGCCTCAATTCCCTGTCTGTAAAATGTGAGTAATGATAATTGCACCCACCACATGTGGTCACATTTGGTTGAGAAGTAAACAGACTACAGGTATAGAACACTTAGGAGACTGTCACATAGTAAATGCTTCTAAAAGCAGTATGAACAGATGCAGAATAACAATAAATACTTTGCTAATTGCCATGTTGGGTGTTAGGCAGAGATGTGGGCTGATGTAAGGGCACCGGGTGGCTGCTTGGGCTGGGAAAGAATGGAAACTATCATTTACCTCAAGGAGTCTGTGGCACTAGAGGATGTGAGGATGGAGCTGTGCCAGCAAGGTGAATACCTCCCTTTGGACTCTAAGCTACATTTCTCCTGGACCACGAATAACTGCTAGACACATAAATGCATCAGAGGAGACAGTGTATTTTGAAACACAGGGAAACTCTCTCTTTGCCCACCTAGACATTTGAGTTGCATTAAGTAGGCCTCAGGCACCTTCCTGCTGTTTTGTGGAAAACTTGCTAAGTCTTCTCTTCCACATGTCCCAAATAGAAAGCAGGGTCAGAGGTCCTCTGTTTCCCAACTTCCTCACTTGGACATTAGTATGCAGAAGAAAGACTAGAGCACCATCTCCCACTGATCACTGCCCTTATTTCTTCTACAATTCTTTAAGACCAAAGGGGAAGTCTTTCTCCTTTATCTCTAGGAAGAATGAATTCACTTCTGTTTCTTGGTAATTGCATAGGAAGTCTGCCATCCCTCTTCCCCAAGGAAGCACCCTCAATCTCTTTTATTAGAGACATAATGGTAGCCAAAACTGAGAGAGAGAGAGAGAGAGAGAGAGAGAGAGAGAGAGAGAGAGAGAGAGAGACTAGATTATAAGGTTCATGCAAAGAGAGGTATTTCAAAAATATTACACACACATAATAGTATTTGTTGAACTGTAGTGTGGTTGAAACAGTGTGGAGACTTGCAATTCAGCTGGCCCATTTCAAATTTTGTCTTTGTCATTTATGAACTACATGAAGTCAAGAATGGCACTGTGGCCAGGGACAGAAATGAAAATTGTTTATGCCACATTGCTGGAGAGATTTGAGTCTCGCCACTCACTGCGCTTTGTACAGACATGAACTTAAGATTTTGTTTTACAATCTGATGATTATATTGGCTGTCAACAGAGCTTAAATCTTGGCATCTAGGAACCCACTTAAATACTTGTTCAAAGAATATCTGGGTCAGAGATACTCCCCTTTTCCTTCTTGAAATGTTAAAATTCAATAGGAAAGTGACCTGTTCAAAAATGAACTCTATTTTATAAAGATGTTTTCAGTGGGCCCTGGGTAAAAAATATTTCAGAAACCAGAGGAAACCACTAAATCAAGGAGTAGAGAAGGAAATAGACTTGCTAAAGCAGTACCATTTTGGTGCCGGGAGGTTATATATTCAACATTTTTTACTATATTTGGCTGCAAACTCAAGACAGTTGTTTCCTTGATCTATCGCTGAGATTCAGTGGCAGGCACTATTTGAACTAACCCTCCTCAGGGCTCAGTGCTTCAACAAGGAGACCGTAAATGATGATGATTGGGTGAATATTATGAAAAGGATAGAAGGAGGCATTTTGAACTGGAAAGTTTGGGTGGATTCATAGAGCTATTGAACATACTGACTGAGTCACAGTGAATGCTGCAGATGGAATTTGGATTGTCCCTGGTAGACAACAAGGCTGTAGCCAATGCAGCTTCAGATGGGGGATATCTGTTGCTAGTTGTATTCTCTGGGACACAGACTTTATAGGCAGCATGTTGGAACCCACACCTGGATATAGGAGGTGAAGGAAGAAGATTGCAAAAACAAAAATGCAGCTGCAATACTGTCCCAAAGACAACCTCCAGGGATGAGGATATAGCTCAGCAGCACAGCACCTGCCTGGCAAGCTCAAGGTCCTGAGTTTGATTCCCAGTACAAGGAAAATATAAACGAGGACAGCCTACATTGATTCTGTGGAAAAATCTGCGGGAGCTAGAGTGGCCCTAGGATCTGTCCATGGCTGGGCTAACTAAAATGGGCTAAAATTCTTAAGTTATATTGGCTGTGAGTCATTAAATTATCAGTGTCCTGTAGTACAGCAGGACCTTGAGCAAGATGGGTCTGTTGGGTGGCTAAGCTACTTGTTTGAAAGGCTAACAGATAAAAGCCCTCTCAATAGTTGGAGCAACAAAGGTTACTTGAGTATGCATCACAGTGGCAGAGAGCTCTTTCTAGGAACTGAGCATGCCAGGTCAATGCATGATTGATTGCAGGTTTGACTGGGGCTTACTGGCTTGGTTTCTCAAATACAGTGGTTAGCATGGTACAAAGAGACCACTATAGCACTGTCTTTACTAGGGGATCTTTTGTCTCCTGCAAGCTTGAGCAGTTGGTACAGAGTGGGATGTCATTCTGGTAGTCTAGCTTTAGAAATAGACTAATTACCTTCCAAATTTGGCTAATCCACTTCCCAGTTGCCCAACACTGCATCAGTGATTTGGCTTCTCTGAGCCTCCATTTTCTTTCTTGTAAACTGGGATTAATTTTATGGACTTCATGCTCATTACAAAACTCACTTCTAGGGCATGACTCACACAATTAGCAGTCAATTAAAGTTAATAGTTGGAAAAGAGGAAAGTACACTCCATAGCCTTTTCCAGTCCTAGTGTTAATATGATGGTAACAGAAATGTCAGCCAGGGATCTTCTAGGATCACAAGAATATTTTTAGAGGATCCTTACTATTATCTTTTGCTCTCAAAACCCTTGAAATGACAAAAACTGCCAAATTGACTTCAAGGTTTTCTTGGTAAGGGCTATTCTACCTGATTTTTGAGTGAGTGGCATCTTGGGTCATCTCCATAAAAAGGAATGATAGGAACATGTAGGATTATAATTTACTCCCTTTAGATTAATTGTCCCTTCAACTAGAAGAAGCTCCTTCATTCCTTTGTTTAATTATCTTTTATTTTTCCATTGTACTGAGGACCTCATATTCTGATAAGAACAGAGATTTAACAGTAAGAGAGACATCAATCCTCCATTATGGAACTTAATGTTTAATGAGAACATAAAGGCCAATTCCAAAATAACTATCGTGATAAACATATGACATTAATAACATGAAGACTAAAAATAGGTTGAAGTAGTCAAGTATGGAAAAGAGAGAAAAATGCATCTCTGAGGAGATGTCCTTTAGCAAGATCTCAAAGATAATAACTAGCATCCAGTGCTCTTGTGTGGACTCTATGTTCAATCACATTTCATCATTTCATCTACAAACAACTCAGTTATGGGGAGTGGCTGAGTCATGGCTGAGCCAGAGGTGAGCTATGTGAACAAGTTGTTGGGACTAGAGTAAAGCCAGTCCAGCAGGTGTCTGACCTTGGTGTTCCTCCCTGTTAACTACAGCACAGATGGCTCTGAGAATGCTCATGTTCTCAGCAATAACTGCGATCTTGCATTTTGACTATGTTTTGCACTCCCCCCATTATTACTGTCAGAGACGTCAAGTCCTACTCAGTTTCAGCTTTCTTTCATTATGTGTCTAGTTTTTTCTTAATCTCCCATCACCCACTCTCAGAACCCCACTGGCTGTGTAGGCTGAGTCATCCAGAGAAGTAGGCACCATTATTATTTATGGTTCACAGAGCAAGTGTTTCAGTCCCAAGAACAGTAAGCAGTGTGCTCCTAGATCTGAATCAGGAAGTTTTGGACTAGAAGCTCTGTTCTTAACCACAAATTGTACCAACTAGTTAATGGGGAAGAGAACAACATTCTAGGAAAAAGAAGCAGTCTACGGTCTAGTGGGGAGGTATTAATTTTATCACCTCATTTTGGAGAGCCTGTGAGAATCCAGCCATCACAAAAAACATAAAAGTTTCAGCAGGGAAGAAATCAGAAAAAGTTTTTCCTTGCATAGAACTTATAGAGCAGTGAATAAAATTAGTTACAATAGTAATTCTACTTCCACATCTTTTCTAGGGCTTTCCTACATTCCTTCAAAAAGATGGAGCTTATTTCTCTGTCTCCTGAATCTGGGCAGGTCTTGATGACTACATCCACAAACACACTGTGGCAGAAGTACTACCACATGACATCTGAAGTTAAGTCATAAAAAGTGATGTGGTTTCTGCTTGGTGCTCCATCTTTCTCATGGCCTTTTGGAGTTCTGAGCCTCCATGTGAGAGATCTAGTCACTTTCAAGGTGCCATGCTGTAGGGATCAGGTATAGAGACACATGCAGTTAGCTTTTTGGTGACCCCAACTTTGTAGAGGTTCCTGTTCTAGATATTGGTGTTTCCCCAGATCAAAAACTAGCATGCACGTAAAAAACCTTTCATATAGATAACTGTAGTCCCAGCCAATCTACAACTGTTAATCACATGACAGACCCTAAGTGAGACTAAGTGAGAGCTGAGACTAAATCTTTTCCAATACCATGAGAGATGGTAATATGAAGATTGTTGTTGTTTTATGATGCTAAATTTTGGGTGATGTATCTATAATTGGACAAATTCAGGCCAAGTACACACATAATGACCTCTCTCCAGACTCCTTCTGAAATTCATGTATTAGATTACAAATTTCAATCATTAAAAAAGCAAAATAAGATGAGGAATTTTGGGTAGAATAGATTGCCCAGAAACATGTGGTTTGATATACATATGTGCATGTATATACTTATATACATGGGCACAAATGTGTAGACTTTTATGCAAATCTTAATATGTGCAATATGTGTCTGCAGGTGAAATGGGCAACATTTCACCACATAGGCAAAAGAAAAAAAATCACTAGGTTGATGTGAGAGATACTAGTTAGTGATTTGTAATTAAAAATTGTTAAAATTTATTAAAGTAACCAACAAAACAATGTATATCCTGACTTAACAATTTATTCCAAAATTATATATTCCACACAAAGCAAATAACTATATTTGAGACCAATACTCCATTGTAGAATAAATACTGTAAGCATTTTAACATAGTTACATTAAAATCTCATCAAAAATGTGGTTCTGTCCAAATATATATTCAACACATAATAAGCAAAATAAAAATAACACAACACATTGGAAACATATTTTCATTGAATATGGCAGAAAAAGAATTACTATCCTATCTATAAAAACAATTCATGCAAATAGAAAAAGGGAAAAAGTTTATAATTCTAAAAGTTAAATGTGGACATAATTTCAAAAGATAGATACAAGACATAGTGTTCATCACACAGAAAACAAAAATAGCTAATAAGTGTAGATAACACTCAATTTCAGAGGTAATCAAAGAAATTTTAATACAAAAATCAATGTGATACAAGTTGTAAAATAATTTGGCACATTTTATCAAAACAAGTATATTCTAGGGAGATTATGTTGAGACAAGTACTTTCATTCATAGTTAGTGGAGTTAAAAATCATCACAAATTTAGGAAAAGAAATTTGATAAAATATATGAAGATCCTTAAAAATATTCACATTCTTTGATCTAAGATTTGCTGTTTTGGGAATTTGTTGTGAGTGCCTTGAAATAATATTCTAGGGTTTCCATAAGGAGTTCCCACAAACTGAGATTCTTAAACAATAGAAGTTAATTATCTTACTGTTCTAGAAGGTAGATTCTGAAATGAAGGTATAGGCCAGGTTGACCCTTGTAGTTTGTAGCAATCTCTAACATTTCTTGCCTTGTAAGTACATTAGCTTGACTCTGTCTCCATTCATTTATGGTTTTCAACCTGTGTGCATCTCTGTCTCTATGTCCCTTGCCCTTTTTTCATGTAGACATCAGTCATATTGGATTAGGACTCACCCTTAGACTCCATCTTGACATGATCATCTACAAAGACATTGTTTCCCACTAAGGTCACATTCACAAGTACATACTATGAATGAGGACTCCAATATCTTGTTGGAAGGTACACTCCAACTCAGATATAATCCAAGGTTAAAAATACATGCACCTTGAGACCATAATACTAAAGGAAATAAATCAGACACACAACCTTAAATATTGCATGATTTTTCTCATATGAAAAACATAAATTATAAATAAATAGCAAAGTAAAAGACAAATAATAGAAAACAGGGAGATAAATCTTTCTCAAATGGAAATGGGAACAAGAGATGGAGAGGAACGAGAAGGAAGAAAAAGGAGAATGAAAAAGAATTAAGATGGTTGTGTATCTGTACTAAACTCCTCACTAGGAATATGAAATTTATGCACTGCAAACATGTACTAATAAAAAAAATCAGTTCTCCCTTTTGTGCACCAGGATTGTCTCATTATGAATAAAGTGGCTGTTCTTTTTTAAAATTTTTATTTAAAGAGAAAAAAACCAAACAAAACAAAACAGGAAAAAAGGGTAGCAATAATACAGAATTCCAAGGAAAAAAAGAAAAGAACAAAAAACACTAAGAAATCATTACTTGATAACTTACATACTGTCATCTTGGAAATAGTTATTCAAGCTACAAAATTAAAACATACAAAGTACACATTCAAACAATGAGACTGTTAACAGTTCTGCTCATTGACCTAACAAAAACAGTAATATGGTCGTTCATCTTACACACTTAAACATACATTCAGTTATATCCTTTAGAGCACTTTCTTTCCCTCTCTTTTTTGCAGTAGCAATTATGCATTTTGGGTTTTATTACTCCTACAGTTCTTGTTACTTTTTATCCTAGAGACACAATGTGATATTTATAAATATGATTCTTATTTATTTCACTAATGAGGATAGCCTCAAGTTGTCTTCATTTCCCTCTGAAGGGCTCAAAACCATCCTTCTTCATGGCTGAGTAATATTTCATTGTATAAAAATACCACATCTTTTTCATCCACTCTGTGGTTGATGGGCATCTTGGTTATTTCCAAGATTTAGCTATTACAAATTGTGCTTCTATGAACATGGGTGCATGTATATCACTCTGATATGCCTTTTCAGTTTTTCTGGGAAAATATCCAGAAGAGGAATAGCTGATAGCCTATTCATCTATTTAATATCTATTTAATAGATGGTGTTGGAAAAATTGGCTCTCCACATGCAGAAGACTGAAACTAGATCCATGCCTATCACCATGCATAAAACTAAAGTCTAAATGGATCAAAGACTTAAACATTAAAACAGAAACACTAAATCTACTGGAAGACAAGATAGGTTGAAGCCTTGGAGACATAGGGGTAGGCAGAGAATTCATGAACAAAATGCAAACTGCATGGGAAATGCTTCAGAGAATGCACAACTGAGATCTCATATTATTGAAAAGTTTCTGCACTTCAAAAGAAATCACCATCAGAGTGAAAAGAAAACTCACAGAATGGGAAAGAATTTTAGCCAGCAATCCCTCAGACAAAGGACTTATATCAAGAACATATAAAGAATTGAAAAACATCAACCCCCCCAAATTCAAAGACCCTCTCCAAAAATGGGCATCTGAGATGAACACACAGTTCATACAAAGATATACAAATGGCAAATAAATACATGAAGAAATGTTCCCCATCACTGGTCATTCAAGAAACACAAATTAAAACAACATTGAGATTTCATCTCACTCCGGAAGCAATTGCTGCCATCAAGAAATCAACTGATAACAAATGGTGAGGCTGTGGGGAAAAAGGAACACTGCTCCACTGTTGGCGGGAGTGCAGATTGGTGCAACCACTGTGGAAATCAGTATGGAGAATTCTCAGAAGACTAGGACTGAAAGTGCCTATTCTTAATGGAAGTGCAGAAATATGCATGGGGCATGAGACTGACCAGGGAATATACACATTCATTCTTAACCTGCAGAAAGAAAGCTTTGAGTGTTAAATCTAGGCCAGACTGACATCTATGTAATACTAATGCTTCTTTTATTCACAAGATGAAAAAACCATCAAAGTACAGCCACTTAACTGGTTAAGGTAAACTTACATAGCTTGGCAATAAATTGAAAGGAAAAAGAACTAAGAGTTTGAATGATTTCTCAGAAATGTAGCCAAGTGCTAAAATGCTTGAGTTCTATTGGAGTTCTTTGTACTATCTTCAAACTTTGGTGCTACAAGAGACTGCTAGGTAAGAGGTCCACGAAGTCCTAGTAGGCAGCTATGGACTCCCTCTAGCACTAGCAGAGAGAGTCAAACTAGGGAGAACTCTGCAGGTTGCAACGTTTCAAAAGCATAAAGTCAAGGGAACAATGAAGCTTAGAAAATGGACTAAACTTGCTAAAAGCAGCCACTTTTTCTTAGAAGCTGATATTGATAGAAAAGAGGGGAGGAATTTCACCCCTGCCTGTACTTGGCAAGCTCATGCTGCATCTGATCTGTTTTTGAGAGAATATTGGCTGTTATTTCCTGTGCCACCCAGATTATTAACTATTTAGATTCTTGTTCAGATTCTTATCATCAATCATTCATTTGTTCATCCATTCCTTCCTGCATTTTATCACTGAGCAAGCATTTTTATTGATTATCTATTACATACAATATACATGTTTTCACAGAAAACCATGAGTAGGACAGTTCCTAGAACCACCCTTACTTTCAGCTGAAGCTAATTACGTTACCATGTCCTTTGACTGCTGTTAGCTAAAACCCTTTCAAGTTAAGCATTATCCAGAGCATACACTTCCATGTGGCCACAAAATACTATGATATTGCATTTTAAGTCCTTGATTAATTTAGGGGACACTTTCCATTCTTCTTCTTTAGCTACCAGCCTATAAAAGAAAGACTTATGGTCTGACCTAATTCCTGACTTTAATTAGCAAATGCATGCCAACTCCTAGTGTGCATAATATTTCTATCTGAGGGATCACAGAGCTAGTAAAATTATTGATGCAAAATTTGATAATTTTCCTTTATTTACATTCCTAAAATGTTATCATCTTTATCAAAAGTCCTTCCTTGTCATTTTATCTATTCCTCAAAACCATGCATATAAATTTAGCCCATTTTCTCCACCATTTACTCTCATCTTTCAAAAACCTGAGCTTGTCAAACTGTTACCTATGCAGGATATTCATAGCATTTTTTTCTATTTTTATTTACCAGACTATTATGCAGCTATCTAGTTTTCACCTTTAAAATTGACTTGCAAGAGTGCTCACTTATCTATGTATACATACACGCAGAAGAATATCAGTCCTATGAGTATTAGTACTAGTGATGTCTGGGAAACAGGATTCATGGTATGTGAGAGAAAAAAGGATATTTTTTGTTTTTATCTTATACCTTTTAATATCATTTTGTTTTTATATTTTAATCTGATCTTTATACAAAAACAAATTTCTTTTAGAAATATACATACTACTGAGTTTGATAGATGTGACCAATAATGCTAAAATCAACTGATTGGTGTTCTTTTTTATTTTAAAGAGGTCAAAATTAAACACAACAAAACAGAACAAAACAGAACACAAGAAAGCAATGTAAGAGACATAAATTGCAAAACAAGATAATCAGAGATCTTCACTATCTATCATATTGTCTCTTGTTTTCTTTCAAATAGTTGTCCATGTCTTCACATACAGAGAATTCACACAAAACAACATAGTATAGAATTAATCTGAACAGGATGAGGAAGGCGTTTTAGGTCTTCAAGACCAGACAAAAAGGAAGCCAACAATGGTTGTCATAGTGTCTCTCATTCTCTTCAAAATAGCTGTCCATGGTCTGTTTGGGATTGGGAACTTTGCGGAGACTGGCATCTTGGCCTGGCTGTTTGGGACCATAGGCCGGCCCCTCACCTGCAGGGAACCTCCCAGAGACCAGCATCTTGGCTGGACTGTTTGGGACCCATAGGCCCACCCTTCCCCAGCAGGGAACCTCCCAGAGACCGGCAGCTCAGCCTGGTGTGTTTGGGACTGGGAACTTGGCAGAAACCAGCAGCTCCGCCTGTGCTGTTTGGGTCTGGTAGGCCTGCCCTTCACCCATAAGGAACCTTGCGGAGACCGGCATCTTGGCCTGGTCTGTTTGGGACTGGGAACTTTGTGGAGACTGGCAGCTTGGCCTGGGCTGTTTGGGACTGGGAACATTGCATGGACCAGTGGCAGAGGGCCTGAGGTGCATGGGACTGCTGCTGCTGCCCCCTGCTTCCCTAGGAACTTCTAGGAAGCCTGCCACAGGACTGAGCTGACTGGGACCACATCTGCTGAATGCACCCTTCCACCTGGAACATTGGACTACAGTGGACTACCATGCTGACTTGATGAGAGGTTCAGGAACCCTCACCCAAACAGAAGACCTTATCAGACTTCAGTCAGTGTGGCACTGTAGGAGGAATTCAGGAGACGGGATCCCTTCTTCATTGTGGTACTCAGCAATTTGACAAACATCAACCACACAGTAGAACCCTGAAACACACATTGCAGAAAGTTGTGTCTGTTGGAATAGAAAGACCAGAAATTCACCCAAAATGTGAAAATGACTAAAGGAAAAGGCAAAATGGAATCCTGAACAACTAGTCCATCAGGAGCAAGTGCAGGTGGTAATGAAATAGAGGACACCAAAATTCATACACCAGAAATCTCTGAAAAGATAGCAAATGAAGTAAAGAAACAAATCCATGAGGCTATGGAAGAAATCAAATTAGAAATAGTGTCTTATGTAAAGACAAAAGTAACAACCTTAGTAAATGAGCTGCTCAACATAGCTAGAGAAGAAATAAATAAGAAACTACAGGAGCATGGGAAATTGATTGAAACTTTGAATGAACAATGCAGAAAACAAGCAGAATCTATGAAACAAATTGAAAGAGATATGCAAAAAATGAAAAATTGCATTGAAAGCCTACAAAGTCATTTAAATGAAGCTGAAGATAGAATTTTGGACCTTGAGGACAGGATTGCAGATAGCGATCTTGAAAGGGTAGAATTTATAAAAACAACAAAGCTGCATGAAATGACAATCCAACAACTATAAGATGATGCCAGGAGAAACAATGTTAGGGTATAGGCATTAGTGAGGAGGTAGGAGACAACACAAAGGATATAGCTAAGCTGTTCACAGAAATAATGGCAGAAAATTTCCCAAACATGGGGGAAAATCAGATCTACAAATAAGTGAAGCATATAGAATGCCATACAGTCCTAACCAACATAAACCTACACCCAGACATATAATTATTAAGATCTCAGACATACAGAATAAAAACAGAATACTAAAAGCTGTTAGAGAAAAGAGACAACTCACCTATCAAAGAAAGCCTATTAGAATCACAGCAGACTTCTCAGCACAAACCTTCAGGTTAAGACAAACTTGGAGTGAAGTATTTCAAGCCCTAAAAGAAAACAACTTTCAACCCAGACTGACATACCCAGCAAAACTGTCTTTCAAATTTAATGGAGAAACAAGATACTTCCATGACAAAGAACAACTAAAGAAGTTCATATCCACCAAACCAACCTTAGAAAGAGTGCTGAAGGACATCTAGGTAGAGATAAACATGACCACAATCTGCAGAGCAGCAACAGAAAAAAAATCACCAGCTGGACAAGAAAGTAAACAAGGGAGAAAGGCAGGAAACTAACAACAGTAACACAACGTGGTAAAGTCAAGCCAATAGATATCAGTGATATCTATAAATGTAAATGGGCTCAATTCACATATCAAAAGAAACAGATTGACAGAATGGATCAAGAACCAGGATCCCACACTATGCTGTATACAAGAAATGCACCTGACTCAAAAAGAAACTCATAGATTAAAAGTCAAAGGATGGAAAACAGTATTCTATGGAACAGGAACCCAGAAAAAAGCAGGGGTAACTATTCTATTTGCAGACAATGTGAACTTCAAACTTAAAATGATTAAAAGAGACAAAGAAGGTCACTACATACTTGTAAGTGGAAAAATTCAAGAGGAAGAACTAGCAATTATAAATATATATGCACCAAACACAGGAGCACCCAACTACATAAGACAGATACTAAAGGATATAAAAAACCAAATACACAAGAGCACAATTATTACAGGGGACCTTAAAGGCCCACTGTCACAAAGAGATAGATCAACTAGGCAAAAAATTAGTAAAGAAATAATAGAACTGAATCATACCTGTGAGCAATTGGACTTAGTTGATGTTTACAGAGTGTTCCACCCAACCACATCAGAATACACCTTCTTCTTGGCTGCCCATGGGACATTCTCCAAAATAGACCATATATTATCCCATAAAGCATTTTTAAGTAAATGCAAAGGTATTGAGATTGTCCCATGCATACTATCTGACCATAGTGCACGGAAATTGGAAATTAATGGCAAAAGAAACTACAAAAGTGGCATAAATACATGGAAATTAAATAACAACATTTTGAACAACCAATGGGCTACAGAGGAAATTAAAGAAGAAATAAAGCAATATCTACAATTCAATGAAAATGAGGAAACAACCTATTGTAATCTATGGCATGCAATGAAAGCAGTCTTAAGAGGGAAATATATAGCAATAAACTATATCAAGAAAACAGAATGAGCACAAATAAACAATCTAATGCTGCATCTCAAGCTTCTAGAAAAAGAAGAGCAAGTGAAATCTAAAGCTCATAGAAGAGAGGAAATTGTAAAGATTAGAGCAGAAATCAATGCAATTGAAACTAAAATAAATACAAAGAATTAATGAATCAAAAAGCTGGTTTTTTGAGAGAATAAACAAAATTGACAAACCTCTAGCTAACCTTATGAAGAAAAAGAAAGAAGGAACCAAAATTCATGCAATAAGGACCGAAAAGGGAGAAATTACTGCAGATCCCATGGATATTCAAAACACCTACTTTGAAAACACCTCATAAAGACCTACTTTGAAAATCTCTACTCACATAGAAAAGAAAACACAGAGGAAATGGACAGACTTCTAGAAACATATGAACTACCAAAGTTCAACCAAGAAGATATAGCAATTTTGAATAACCCAATATCAGCTATTGAAATTGAAAATGTAATAAAAAAATTACCAACAAAGAAAAGTCCAAGTCTTGGTGGAATCACAACTGAATTCTATAAGAAATTTAGAGAATACTTGATGCCAATACTTCTTAAACTCTTCAATGAAATTGAAAAGAAAGCAGTCCTCCCTAAATCATTCCTGGAGGCAAGTATTACTCTGATACCAAAACCAGACAAAGACCCAACCAAAAAGGAGAACTATAGGCCAGTCTCACTAATGAACATAGATGCAAAGATTCTCAATAAAATATTAGCAAATAGAATGCAGCAAATCATCAAGAAGATTATACATCATGACCAAATGGCATTCATTCCAGGAATGCAGGGATGGTTTAACATACGCAAATCAATAAATGTAATACACCATATCAACAGAGCCAAAAAAAAAAAAAAAACCACATGGCCATCTCAATAGATGCAGAAAAAGCTTTTGATAAGGTCCAACACTTGTTCATGATAAAAGCCCTTCAGAAACTCAGAATACATGGTATCTATCTCAACCTTATAAAGGCCATCTATGACAAACCAATAGCCAATATTATACTAAATGGACAAAAGATGAAAGCTTTCACTTTAAAATCAGGAACAAGATAAGGATGTCCACTATCACCACTCCTATATAATATAGTTCTGGAAACACTAGCCAGGGCAATCAGGCAAGAGAAGTAAATAAAAGGAATAAAGATAGGAAAGGAAGAAGTTAAATTATCACTATTTGCAGATGACATGAAACTCTATATAGAAGACTCAAAAAATTCCATTAAAAGGCTACTAGAGGTAAGAAACAAATTCAGCAGTGTAGCTGGATACAAAGTCAATGCTCAAAAATCAATAGCATTCCTGTACACACACAAGAACCTCACCGAGAGAGAAATTATGGAAATATCGCCCTTCACAATAACATCTAAAAAATGAAGTACCTTGGAATCAACCTAACTAAAAATGTAAAAGACCTATATACTGAAAATTATACTACACTAAAATTGAAGAGGATATTAGAAAATGGAAAGATGTTCCATGCTCTTGGCTAGGAAGAACCAACATTGTGAAAATGGCCATACTCCCAAAACTGTTATACAGATTTAATGCAATCCCAATCAAAATACCATTGACATACCTCACAGATCTAGACAAAACATTCCTAAAATTCATTTGGAACCAGAAGAAACCTACAATAGCAAAGGCTTTCTGGGCAATAAAGGCAAGGCAGGAGGCATCTCAATTCCTGACTTGAAACTGTACTATAAAGCCACTGTGATAAAATCAACATGGTACTGGCAAAGAAATAGACCTGAGGATCAATGGAACAGATTAGAAGATACAAATATAGGTACCAAGACACTCAGCCACCTGATATTTGACAAAGGGGCTAAACATGTTCACTGGAGGAAGGACAGCCTCTTTAATAAATGGTGTTGGAAAAATTGGCTCTCCACATGCAGAAGACTAAAACTAGATCCATGCCTATCACCATGCACAAAACTAAAGTCTAAATGGATCAAAGACCTAAACATTAAAACAGAAACAATAAATCTACTACAAGATAAGGTAGGTAGAAATCTTAGAGACATAGGAGCAGGCAGAGAATTCATTAACAGAACACAAACTGCATGGGAAACACTTCAGAGAATCAACAACTGGTATCTCATATTATTGAAAAGTTTCTGCACTTCAAAAGAAATCACCATCAGAGTGAAAAGAAAACCCACAGAATGGGAAAGAATTTTAACCAGCAACCCCTCAGACAAAGGACTTAAATCAAGAACATATAAAGAATTGAAAAACATCAACCCCCCCAAATTCAAAGACCCTCTCTAAAAATGGGCATCTGAGATGAACACACAGTTCTCAGATGAAGATATACAAATGGCAAGTAAATATGTGAGGAAATGTTCCCCATCACTGGTCATTCGAGAAATGCAAATTAAAACAACATTGAGATATCATCTCACACCAGAAAGAATAGCTGCCATCAAGAAATCAACTGATAACAAATGTTGGCGAGGCTGTGGGGAAAAAGGAACACTGCTCCACTGTTGGTGGGAGTGTAGACTGGTACAACTACTATGGAAATCAGTATGGAGAATTCTCAGAAGACTAGGAGTGGAAGCTGCATTCAACCCAGCTATTCCCCTCCTGGGTATTTTCCCAGAGAAACTGACAAGTTCATATCACAGTGATATATGTGCATCCATGTTTATAGTAGCACAATTTGTAATAGCTAAATCTTGGAAACAACCAAGATCCCCATCAACTGCAGAGTGGATGAAAAAAATGTGGTAATTTTATGAAATGGAATATTACTCAGCTATAAAAAAGGATGATCTTGAGGCCTTCATAGGGAAATGGGGACAACTTGAGACTACCCTCATTAGTGAAATAAATAAGAGTCATGTTTATAAATATCACATTGTTTCTCTAGTGTAGAAAGTAATAAGAACTGTAGGAGTAATGAAACCCAAAATGTGTAATTGCTACTGTAAAAAAGAGAGGAAAAGTAAGTGCTCTAAAGAATATAACTTCATGTGTGTTTAAGTGTGTAAGATAGATGTCCATATTACTGTTTTTGTTAGAATGTTGAGCAGAACCATTAACAGGCTCATTGTCTGAATGTGTACTTTGTATGTTTTAACTTTGCAACTTGAACAACTGCTTCCAATGATAACAGTATGTAACTTATCAAGGGATGATTTCTTAATGTTTTTGTTTTTGTTTTTGTTGTGGTTGTTGTTCTTTTTTTTTTCTTTCCCCTTTGGAATTCTGTATTGTTGCTACCCTCTTTCTGTTTTGTTTGGCTTTTTTTTCTTTCTCCTTCTCTTTAAATTAAAAAAAAAAGTCAAAATACCTGTCCATACCTTCATTATGTTGAACTTAAACAAAACAAAACAGGCTCATATCACTCTGAACAAACAATGATAGTATTGCTGGATTTCATATCATGACACTTCGGAATCAGCATTGGGTACTGTAGTGTCTCTTTCCCTTCAAAATAGTTGTTCATTTCATCATGTGTTATATAATTGGTTCTCATAAACTGTTTGTAAGTTCTATGCATGCATGAGTCTCTACATGTATATCTATGTTTTCTGTATTAAAGGGAAAACAGAACAAATCAAGACAAAATAAAACAAATTCCTAGAAAAACCTGAAACAAAAAAGTCATATAAAACCACAATACAAGGTGATCTACAATGCTTACTATGATGTCTCAGCAGTATATAATAACATTAATAAAAACAAAACATTGGAGATGTTATAAGATTTTAAAAGCAGGTAATAATCAAACCAGACTGGGTATCCTAGTGAATCCTATCATATTCAGTATAGTTGCCTATACTCTTAGACTTGCTACTATCAATCATAACAGATTCAAATAAAATTAGTTAATACAAAACAGCAATCTAACAAACCAGATTCAAATAAGGTCAATCATAATAAGACAGTGTAAGTTATACAAGGCTTCAGATTATGTTAATAGGAAATTACGGATGATTACCGTCATATTTCCTGCTATTTTTGGGATAGCTGTCCATGTCCTCAAATCTAGTGTAAGTAGACAAATTGGAACAGAATATAATCCATCTAAACAGAGTGGTTTGAATAATGTAGATTTCAAATTCTGTTACACTATTAACAATGTCCTCTGCCTTCTTTTTTTAGACTATTCCTCCCCTTTAACTTCCACAGGGTGCACTGCACATTTTGGGTCTCACTAACTCCCTCAGTTTTTAGATTGGGGAGAGCAACTTTTTATTTACCCTAACTGGTTCTGAACCTTCTGACTCCTGGGCTTGATCTCGAGTTTTATTCCTTTACCTATAAAAGCCTCAAGGTTTTCTTTCATTATAGCTCAGTAGTTCTCTATAGCACATAAGTATCATGTCCTTTCAACCTATCTACAGGTGCTGATCAAGTTACCCCTATTTCTCTAAGGTTCCCTGTCACATAGAGCATTGTTTTTTCATATTTGACTTTCTGTCCTCTTTCAGGTTAATTATGTTTCCAATACAGAGCATCTCAATGGACCCTATCTCCTGATCTACTCTGACTGTGTTTCTTTTTGTTAGTATATCAAGGCCATCTGTGTTAGAGATTACAGCCGACCTTCTCTGCCTCATTTCAGCTATTCTATTTTTCTGCCACTGGTTGTCTATTTTCCTCTTTCATTCCACTGTCTGATCCATTCATTGAGGCCTCTCTGCCACTGTTCCTGAAATCCTAGTATTGTTTTTTCTCTCTCTAGAATGTCCTTCAGTATTTGTAGGGTTGGATTGGTGGTCATGAATTCTCCCAGTTCCTCTTTGTCATGGAAGCATATTGTTTCTCCATTAATTTCTAAAGATAATTTTGCAGGATACATCAATCTGGGCTGGAGGTTATTTTCTTTCAGGGCTTAGATTACTTTGCTCCGAGCTCTTCTTGATTTGATAGTCTGTGTTGAGAAGTCTGCCATGATTTTGATGGGCTTTCCTTTATAGGTGATCTATTTCTTTCCTCTGACAGCTTTTGAAATTCTGTTCTTATATTGAATTTCTGGGATCTTGATTATTATGTGTCTGGGAATAGCTGTGTTTTGGTTGTAGGTAGCTGTAGTTCTGTATGCTTCATACCTCTGTATATCATTTCCTTTTGTTATGCTTCGGAAGTTTTTCTTAATTATTTCTGTGAATAGCCTTTGTAATTCTTTTGTTTTGACTCCTGCTTCTTCATTCACATGTTTTATTCTTAAGTCTTCTAGCCTTTGTATTGTTACTGCCTGTTTCCTTGTTATTTTTAAAAGATCTTTTCTTTCATGATCACACATTGCAAACCTGTGTTCAAGTTTTGATAGTCTATCCTTAGTTTCTTTGAAGCAGCTTTGCCAGCTTTCAATGGAGTTGTTAGTTTCCTGGTAATCTGTTTGAAACTGCTTCATGTATTCTAGGGTTTTTAAAAAAATATTTTTGATGGAATGTTTCTCTCCTTCTTTTGTGTTCCTCCATTCTTCCATCTGTGTCTTCTAGAGAGGTGCTTAGCATTTCTTTTATTAATCTACTTATATCTTGCTTAACTTGAATTAATATTTCAGTTTTGAGCTTGTCTATGAGGTCCCAAAGATATTTCTTTATGTCTGCTAATGCTGTGTTTGATGTTGCATGTTTGCTGCCCTTGATTTCTTTTGTATTTACCTCACCTGGATCAATATTCTTAGGGTTGGGGCCTGGGAGCTTTTTCTTATTTCTTTCTCTTGTCATGTTTTTGGTTTCTTCCATACATGTGTATAGTTGAGTTCCCAGCTCCTTTCCTTGTTGGTTACAGCTCTTCTGAAGCATGCTGGCTAGGAGATTCTGCCCTCTCCAGTACCCTGTCAGTAACTGAGGTGCAGGCAGGGCCAGTGTATATGGGCCCCTCCCCTCCGGGCCAGCCAACCTTCATGGGCCTTCACTGCATCAGTGTGTGCTGCGCATAGGGAACTGGTTTGGGATGACTTATTGGGTCTCGTTCAGGGGTGTGACCCAGGCCAACCAGATCCCACCAATCTGCTCTGCAAGTGGAGCAACCAACTGAAATCATTGCCATTCCCAGTTTGGGCCCATCCTGCTAGCCTCCAACATGTCATCCAGTTGGTTGCCCCTTTCCTGTGGGAGAGTCTTATTCCCAGCACTCACCACAGGTTAATGCTGGTCCCTCTCTGGCTCCATTCTCCATTGGGATCCCTGAGCTCTGACTTCAGCGCATCAGGGTGGCTGTGGTGCGAGTTCATGGCAGCTCCATGCAAGTCCGGCATGGGGCAGCTCCATGCTGGGCTGCTCAAGCCAGTGGCATCGGCATGGGTTTGAGCACACAGACTGAAGTTGGCCACAAGAATTCAGGTGGCTCAGTGAGAATGCCATAACTGATGATCTTAGCTTCTTTAATGGTAGCCCCAGGACTTCCTATTTGACCTCTTTTCCCTTCAGTTTCTTCCTGGGTTGAGAAAATCCATCTCCTTCTGTCCAGGTCTCTCCAGGATCTTTTATTCTGGCATCTGAGCTGTCTCTCTCAGAGAGGCTCCTTGTCCTGCTACTTATTGGTCTGCCATTTTTAGCTCCTTGATTGGTATTCTTATCTAGTGTTCATCACCTAGGACACATCCATTTTCAAAGAAAGTTACAGGACCACAGAGAAGACGCACACCCACAAGAACTGTCAGGTTCTCACACAGGTCCATTTCCTGGCCTACCTTCTCGCTGTCAGCTTGGTGTTCACTCCTAGGTCATTTCTATGTGATCTTCCACAGTGCCTTTATGCCTGTCTATCTGGGCATCACTGTCTTTCAGTGTCAGTTTCTGTCTTACTGCTTTGTTCTACTCTGGGCTTATGTCTTCTTTTCTACAACAACACTTGAAGTCTGACTCAGAGCAACTGATCAAGAGTTTCACACAGACTTTCTATGGTGTAAAAATTTTAGAGAGAGCTTTGGAATGAATTAGCTTTGGTGTTTTGTAAACTCTCATAGAAGGGATCAGATTTCTCATTATCCCCTCTTTGTAAGTTCCTACTGCCCATTATATTCCCTCCCATTCCTTATTCCCAGTTCATTTCTATTTCTATCATCAGTGCATTTGTTACCATGTTTAAATTGAGGGAGGAATTTACTCATATTACTTACTATGCTCCTAAGGGTAGGAGAACCAAGCCAAAAACTACATTAGGTATTCTGCTCTGAGTCAAAAAATGTTCTTAGAAAATAGCCTCACTTACAGTGTCACAGACTGTGAGCCACCAGGTGAGAACACACATTGACCAAGGATGAGTTCTCAGTTCACCTTCCCAGAACTAAGGGTAACCATCTGGGCTCAGTATCCCAGATTTCGCCTCTCATTAATCTCTACCTCATTCTTCATGAATCCCTAGTATATTTAAATTTGCCTTTCTAATGACTAAAATGTATAGTTTTCCTACAAATAGTTCAGTGGTTTTATCTTGAAAATAAAACTAGTAAAAATAACTTCCTCAAAACTGCAGAATTTAATTAAACCAGAATCTCCAAGATGGAGCCTAGACACCAATATTTTTAAATAGTCTTCAGGGGATTCTTATATGTAACCTTAGCTGTAAACTTTTAAAGGGCAGTAGTTCTCTATTCCTCATTCCCATGTACTTTTTGATGGATTGCATTCTGTGTTTAACCATCATTACTTCACTCAGTTAAGGTCATCAACTTGTAACCCAGGGGACAGTTTTTGAAATATTTTCTTAGAGAGGTGTAATTTGATGTTGTTTGCCTCCCTTCATTCTTGATACCCTGTCCTCTGGGATAATGTCCTGATTTTTTCTAACATTTCCCTTCTCTTCATTTTCTAGCATGAGGCTCTGTTTTGCCAGTTTAGGGTGGAATGAGGACGAGGAACAGGCTGCATAGCTGGGTTCTACACAGGGATTTATATGGATAAATTCTTATATGGATAATACTTTTCCCAGAAGAAAAAGGAAAAAAAACTGAGTTAATTCCAAAAATGCAGGCAAACACCAGGAAATTTGGTATGGAAGATGCCAACCAGATGTTGCTCAGTGCCAGCTGTCAGAGTTTGGGATCGGACCCCAAACTTGGTTCAGATGGAACACAAAAGTCATATTCATCCAGAACGGAACTCTTGGGAAATTCTGGCCAAGCTTTTATGCAGCCAGAGGGCCTTCAGGGTTAGTGAGGAAGACATTGCAACATTACTTTCAGACCGACCTACTGTAAATTCAAGAATTTTCTCTTCCCTTGGTCTTTAAACCATATTCAGGGAGGGCAAACCCACATCATACCACCTTGACTCCTGGGAAAAGTGCTATGGATTAAGACCAGAAGGCAAGTCAGGGGAGGACCCGAAGGCAGGACAGCTGTAGCAACAGACCCTCCCAATCTCCAGGATCTGAGCTGTTATGGTTCTGTTTTAAAATAAACTAAGATTCAGATGAACAGAAAGTTTGTGTTTCACATTAACATTGTGGCTTTTTCTCAGCTGGGTGTTTTTATTTTCTCTGTCACTTTGCATTACAGGAATAATATAGCTTTCCAAAGAACAGTTCCATCAGATAAGTAAGCAACAATGAGTGTGGCATGTAGATTGCAGAATTTGAAGCCTCCTGATTAGGGAAGCTTTGCTCATAAAGCTCAAGGGATGTAGGCCCTGAGCATTAGCTTTGGGCTGAGCACTAAGCTGGGCTGACAACGAGACAGTATCTCTTCTTGTAGGCCATGTTGTCATGTACTTCTGGGGCATAAAAGAAGCAACTGAAAAAAATCTTTCAGTGAAGCTATCAGAACTGATTCCTGGTCAACAATATCTTCAGCCTTGTCTACTGTTAAGACAATGGAGAACCCAGTTTAGAATGACAGCATCACCTTTCTGCTTCCCAGGAAAGTGAGCTTTGGAAGTAGCTACCTTCTCAGGTGTGACTTTCAGTGTAGATGGCTGTGAGAGAGAATTCATATTCAGAGGAACTTATGAACCCATTCATCCCACATTTCTATATACTGCCTGAGGTCTAACTCCCTGGCTGGTTTCCTGTCCCAGTATTTTATTCTTACTCTTGATGCTTTGGGTAATACAGGAAAGTGCTTTCTAGGCAACACTCACCCTTCTTGCACTTGTGAGCACAACTCCGTCACATCCTGAATAAGTCTCCCTGTTGAATCATCTGACATTGACAGCATAAAGATAATTCTGCTGAAATCCACACTTCTTTTCCACTGCTTTCCATCCCTGTAATAAAGGTCTTTATATATCAACTCTGACCCAGATTGAACCTCACTTTGCTTTACTCTTTGGAGGTGATGATTTAAGTGAATGTTCTCTTTCCAGTGCAGGAGTAGTTAGACCTGCCCAGTGACCAGGCCATGCTGCTTCCACCTGAGTCCCCCCTTCCTCTTGGGAAACTCTAATATGCTGGCATCAAGGGCCTCTCAGCACTGGAGAAGGAAAAGTTACTATGGAAAGTCTTAACTTTACTACACTAATGGCACTTTGGAAAAAAAGGGTCTTTTGTTTAGGGTTGATCACATGATAGATTTAAAAAACTGGAAAATTCTTCTTGTGCCAAAAATTTATATATATTAGTCACTCAAAGGGTAAATTCAAATTCTCTTTCAAAATACAAATTGCCATTAGAAATAACAGAGGAATATTTGTTCTTTTCCCTCTTTTTCAGTTTATTTCTAAATAGGTCATCCTAAAAAAAAACAACAACAAAAAGAAGTTACTTTTAGTGTGAAAGTAGGATCTGGCTAAGAGGACATAAATCTGGTTGAAAGAAACATGCTTACTTGTGTAATTCACTGATAGGACATTCAAAGATCTACCAACATTTGTGCTCACTGGATATACTCAGCTATGCACTAATTTTTAATGTTTTACCATCAAAAATTTTAACTTAGAAGGCTAGGATAAAACCCTAAATACTTATTATACATCTTCAATGATTATAGATTCATAGAAAATCTAGTTTAATTTAAAATTCTATCTATTGACCCCTTCCCAGATTATTTTAAAATATATCTAAGATACTTGTTATTGTAACTATACATATTTTAATATTTATGTTTGGAAAACTAGGACTTTCCTTTTAAAATGTAATCAAAATCACATTATCATACTTTAAAAATTAACAATAATTTATTAATTTTATCAAATCATAATCAGTATTCATCTTATAATTACTATGAATTTTATCAATCAAAATAGAAATAGCTACATACATTGCATTATATTTCTTTACATATTGATTTGTCATAAGTCTTAGCCATTTTAAAATAACAGCCTATTGAATAATGACTGACATTCAAAAAGCTATATATTTAATGTTACAACTTCACAAATTCAGAGGTATATCCATGAAACCATCACCCACCAAGACCATAAATATATTTATCGTTTCCTAGTTTCTTTCTGCCCCCTTTATTATTGTTACCAATTTCTGTGTCTAAGGTATAAGAATGTGAAATTCTGCTATTAGAAAATTACAACTATATAATACAGTATTGTGAGCTATAGACACAGTGTGTGTATATCACCACAGCTTATCTTGTGTAGGTGAAATTTTGTACTCTTTGATGAACTTCTCACTGAATCACCTTTCCCCCATCTCCAACAACTACTATCTTAGTTACTTTCACTAGTAGCTGAGACAAAATACCTGATGCCCAAAGTTGGGAAAGGAAAGGTTTATTTATTACAGTTTTTGGAGGTTTTAGTCCATACTCAGTTGGCTCCAATGCAGGGTGGCATGGTGGGGCCACAGTTCATGGCAGCTGCAAATTGCAAGGTGGAAACTGGCAAGAGAGAAAGACACCCCTTCTTCCTGCCAATACATCACATCCTGGCTCCACCCCTAGGAGGGTGTAGCACTGACACCACCAATCCAAGCACTAGACAATGAACCAATCACAAATGCACAATGCAAATACATGAGGCCTGGGGGCCACCGACATAAACCATGACATTCCACCTCTGGCTCCCAAAGACTCATGTACAACCTTTATAAAAAAAGACGTTTAGTCCATCTCCAAGAGTTGCCAAAGTCCTAACATTTTCAGCATTGCTGAGAAGTCCAAGTCCCAAGTGTCCTCCAATATCTATGACAAACTCTTAACTGTAACCCCCTGTACAAGTGAAACAAGGTTAAACATTTCTGAAATGCAAAGGCACAAAATAAACATTACCATTCCAAACGTTAAAAATGGGGGAATATAAAGCATTGGAAACAAAGCAAGTTCAACATCCAGCAGGGTGAACATTAAGTCCTAGAGTTCCATGCTCAGCATTTGAAGCAATCTGATTGCAAGCTCCAAAAGGCTTGGGTGATTCCACCCACACTGTATTTCTAGGGATTTCAGCTCCTGCAGCTTCTCTCTTAAACCCTCTTTGTTTGGTTTTTGCAGGTTTCCTTGGATGGTCCATGTTCCTGGGTTGTGCAAACTTCTGGGGTCTCCACTGCACCTTGGGCTTCACCCTTACATCTTTACATATTGCCCTCTCAGGTGCAATTGCTTGGACTCCCAGACCTTTTGCAGTCGAGGTGGAAGCTCTCTTACCCTCAGAATTTGTGCATTTTCCTTCCTCCTAAAATCAGCACCATGTTGATGCCACCAAGATTTGCTGCCAGCTGGAGCAGTAGCCAGGCTTTTCTCTTGGCTATAGGGGTCCAGTGCCTGGATTGCTGGGCTCTGTTTACCTGATTGTGAAGAAAAGCTTTTCTATGTTGCCACCATTGTGGAACCTCATGTGGCCTCTCGTGCCATTCTGGAGCATGGTGCTCTGAAGCTCTCTCATCTGAGAAAATTCTTTCACTTTTGCCATTTTGGGGCTGCAAAGGGTGGAGACCCGCTGCTTCCTAGGATGCCCAGTGGCCATCTTTCTTATCTCTCTGCTTCTTCTCAGCAATCAAAGTCTCAGCTCTATCTTTACAATCCACACAGCTTTACTGGAGTTTTCCTTCTGGCCAAACTCAGTGTTTTATATTATCCCGCTGGGCTCTTTGCTCTTGATTTGCAATATAGATCTGGCTAAAAGCCCCCAACAATAGCCATGCCACAGCCTCAACATTTGACTGCATTGAAATTTCCTTTGCCAGATTAATCAGTCCATTACCCTTAATATCAGTCTCAGGTAAAGTCTCTGGGCATGAGTAAAATGAAGACAAACTTTCTGCCAAGCCATAACACACATCATAGGGAGTCCAACAACCAAAGCAGTCCTTCTTCCGGGCAGAAACCTCCCAAGCCTGGTCTTTATCATCAGGCTTTCTATCAGCCTTCTGGTCTCCTGAGCTCTGACCAGAATCTCATCTACAGAACAGCCTAAGCTGCTCCAGCTCTTGCATAGAGGCAACATGTCCGAACCTTTCCAAACTCTGCCCACAAGCATTTCCAAAGCCTCTCAAAAAACATGGTCAGGTATAGTCACAGCAATGACCCCACTCCTCCATACCAAATTCTGTCTTAGTTACTTTTGACTCATCACTGAGACTAAATACCTGATGCCCAAAGTTGGGAAAGAAAAGGTTTATTTCTTACAGTTTTGGAGGTTTTAGTCCATACTCAGTTGGCTCCAAGGCAGGGTGGCATGGCAGGGCCGCAGTTCATGGCACCTGCAAACAGCAAGGTGGAAACCGGCAAAGAGAAAGACACCCCTTCTTCCTGCCATTACATCACATCCTGGCTCACCCCTAGGAGGGTGTAGCACTGACACCACCAGTCCAAGCACTAGACAATGAACCAATCACAAATGCACAATGCAAATACATGAGGCCTGGGGGCCACAGACATAAACCATGACAACTACTATTCTAATTTTTCTGTTTCTGTGAATTTGGCTATTTAAAATTCAACATATAAGCAAAATTATTATGCGTGAAGTTGTTGATAAATCACTTAATTGTCTTTTAATCTATAATCTTTCCTTAACTCCTCTCATGACCTTTTTATTCTCTCTGTTTCTTCTTTTTTCTCCCCCCTTTTTCTTGTGGTGTATTAATGTATGGGGTCACTTGCATGTGCTGTATTATTGGTCTACAACCACAGGGTTCCTGGATCTTCTTAAGGGTAAATGATTCTACATTGGAGTATAATTCCAGAATCCACTTCTATCACTAAGGATCTTACAGAGCTTCCTAATGTTTACTATAAGTCCCCTGCTACAGTAATCTGTATGGTGGAAATCAGAAGCTGTGTGATGCCTGGAAAGAGCATGAGTGTTTAAACTATCTATCTACCATGTGAATTTGGGAGTGAATATGACCATCTGCCCTTGGTTATAAAGGTTACAAGTGTGTATGTGAATATCACCTTGAGAGATTTATTTGAGAATTAAAACTTATTAAAGATGCAGACAATGCTGAGTGGAAAGTAGCATAGTTTGTCATGCATGCCATGACAGTGTTACATAGCAGAAAACATAGATTTTGAACCCAGATAAACTTGGATAAGGCTGTCTTCAGAGTGACAAAATCTTCATATTTTTCACAAAGACTGAGTAAAAAGTATATGTAACATGCATAGTTCTTGCTTGGAAGTATAATATGTATGGTAATTGTAGATAATGGCAATGGTGTAAGTTTACCAAATAAGATTAAAAGAAAGGGATAAAATTGAGTTCTGCACAATTTTTTCTCAAAATTCTCTTTGGCACATGTTTATTTCCAATAATTTCTATTTTTTCCTTATAAGCAAAATGCCATAAGTGTGGATAAGTGCAAAATGCAATGAGAACAGAGAAGAAGTATCAAGAATCTTTTCCTGAAAATATAAAAAATGCTCCACAAATATTATGAAAGTTGCATCCCAAAGGGAGACTAAATGTTTGGTGAGTAGAGAGAAAAGAATATTTCAAGAGGAAGGAACTGCACAAGTAAAGCCATAGCAAGGCTTTCAAAAGACTTCAAAAAATTATTTGGGGCTTCCCTTGTTGGCAGCAGGGAGTGATAATGTGGTTTAAGTACAGGGTCTTTCTGTCTGATAATGTTTTCCAGGAGAAACCTGTGGGCTATGGGAGGGAGGGTTAAGAGAAAAAGAAGCCACAACAATCAATATGCCAAGTAGATGGTAAGAAACTAATGTTGTTGCAAGTCATGTTGGCTTACTGTAAGTTTCATCAAAGTATTTCACAAAACATCTCTGAGTGTTACAGGAGAAGGTAATTTTTTTCCTACTATGATGGTGGACTTGGTAATATTTGGAAATTGAACTAATAAATAAAATCTTGTTATAGAATTTGTGCTCAACAAATTTTAGGGAATGGCTTGGAGGAATGAATACAGAGTTAACAGGTTTATCTCCAGATTTTAAAACATCCTAATGAAACCACATTCCCTCCCCCAGTAACCATCATTGCTTTCAGGTTCCATGAGATGAAATACAGCACCTGCGTACACACACACACACACACACACACACACACACACACACACCTCCCAGCCTCATGTTATGTTTCAGTTATTTATGGTAGTATTTCTCAAAATATATCCTATAGCAATTTAGTCAACAGGTGTTTGTAGAAAAATGGGGAAAGAAACAGGGAAGAGAGAGGAGAGGAAAGGAGAGTAGAGGAGAGTACAGGAGAGGAGAGAGGAGGGGAGAGGAGACGAGAGGAGCAGTGAGGAGAGGAGAGGGGAGCATAGATTTCCAAAGTACTTTAAACAGAGAAGACTTAAATCTAATGTTTTGCAAATCTTGAACATGAGTACAGAATACATAAGACTTCAACAGAGATTTCCCTCTTCCTACAAGCAGCATTGGTATAAGAATCCTATGTACAAATATCTTTGTGGTATACTAACATCACTGGTAGTTAATTACTTCTTAGAGACAACTCAGGAGGTAAATCTGTTGACTGAGTTAATGGAAACATGTCTGGAACAATTATTGTGGAGCAAATACAGAGGTAACTGGAATATAAATCCTTTACATAGCTTAGTTCTTTCTGTTCAGTCAGACTAGTGTGCATAATTCTGACCAAGCTAGGCAAACATTTTCAACTTGTATGTGAAGAGAAAGCTATTTCAGAACCTTCACAGATTTTTCTCTCAGTCTTATACAGAGAAAAATCAAAATGAATAGGGGTTCAAAAGAGATTCTCACAGGTGAGGGGAGAGGAAGTTTTGCTTAAATTCTGAAACATCTCCCAGATTCTAATTTCCACCATCAGTAGTCACGGGATGGGGGTGGGGGTGGGGGTGGCGGTGGGACTGAAACTAAAATCCAAGATATGCAAGAAAATAAACTGTTCCATCAAGAGTCAAACATGCTTTCCTACTCTCTCTGTCTCTGTCTCTGTCTCTCTCTTCTCTCGCCATGTGAGCATAAAATATACTGAAAGATTTGTCATCTGTACACGGGACAGTTCTGCCATGTATGTCAGTGCTCATTAAACCATACTGTCGCTTACACAGGGAGACAAAGCTCAGTGTGCCATGTCCTCTGTACCACCCTTTGAAATGCACACAAGTCTAAAACCTGAAAACAGCCTTATTCAATGAGTTTTTGTAGGTAACATCCTGCAATCTGTCTGTCTTCAAGTCTTAGAATATAGTCATCTACTTCGCTGCCTAGTCTGAATCCTCTCTATCTCAAGGGAATCTTTAGGGATTCTACATTATGTGTCTTGGCCTAATTCTTGGAGCCCTCAAGTCCTGTTTTATTGTCACCAAATCTCTTACTTTTTTGATGATATTTTTCTACTTCCTAGGCCATTTTAAACTGTTTTTTTCTCTCCAAAACTGTACTTTCTAATTGCATTTTCAGCAATAACAGAAACAATCTATATCTGTGACATCTGATATAGTGGCTAGTAACCTCATCATCTTCCCAGTCAATCACACACAAGCCACTTCAGCAACGTTTAACATATATGTGCATTTGACCACACACAGTAGTCACTTTACTGAGTCTCAAATCTACCATCTTTATAGTGGGGTAATTTCATGTATCAAAGTAATACTGTTAAATGCTTTGAAATTAGGTAACGCTTGTGAAATGCTTGTTTGTTTATTATTTTTTATCATTTTGATTTTGTTTTGGAGACAGGCTTTTTCTGTGTAGTTTAGACCAGCCTTGAACTCACTATACAGCCCAGGCTGGCCTTGACCTGGGAGAGCTCCTCCTGCCTCAGCCTCCAGAGTGTTGGGATTTGTGAAATGTCTATAATGGAACCTAGCATATAACAAATGCCCAATAAATACTTATTCCTTCTTTCTTCATCAAAAGCCAGATCCATCGGGACCTGTAGTAGCTTGGGAGGCTGAGATGGCCAGTGGTTCTCAGGGTGAATCAAGGCTACCCCGTTAAGCTTCTAGAATGCTAAATCCCATGGGAAATTCTGGGACCAGAGATTGGAAAGCAATCTTCACTCCCCTGCAGCATTATTCATGCTGATCTCCTCACTCCAGAGCTGGTTTCTGGAATGTTCAGCCTTGATTTCCTTCCTGCGTCAATCAAGGAGCAGCTCCTTTCAGCAGAAGGCTGGAAATGAAACCTATTGTTCATTTGCATTGTTCAAACTTTCCTCAATTAAAAACAAAGCCCTCTAAAATGTGTAGATTGAAGCTTTGCTTTCTCTCTCCCAAAAGAGGCCCTGGAGACAGGTGCGTTAGCAGCTGCAGTTTGAGGGGAAGGGAGGCTATGAGGGAGAGACATTCCAGGGTCCTGTTCTAACCATAGGGAGAAGATGGTTATGCTCTTGTGTAACCCAGAGGTCCTAGTAACTTTTGAGACAGAGACACAAATGTGTTTCTCCTGAATCTGCAATTCTCTATGATGTGGGATCTGCAAGAGTACTCCAAATCTTCAGCTATTTTGAAGAAAACAAAACATTATGACAGCTATTGATGATTTAATATCATCCTTCTTAGAAGTACTACCATGCTTCTATTCTTCTACTACCATTGGTTCTATCTATCACATTGTGTCTTATTGGGATTTGAATATGTGTGATAGCATAGACAAAAATTTTTTATCGAAAATGAGATATTGTAGTTCCCATTGATCATTCTCTGTTATTCGGTTCAGAATGCCCTGTAATTCTTTCACTCTTTGAACGGTTTTATACTATTTTGTTATGTTTGATATTATTGTATTTGAAACTATGCTCAACTATAGCAGACAAAGAGATATTGTGATAGCTACTCTTAATGTCTGGTTGTCTTAATGTAAAGTACTATGTTGCCTATGTTGTCCTGTTCTGATCTGCTCTGTTCTGCCCTCTTTTGTTTTATTCTCTTTAAAATAAAAAAAAGAGTACTCCAAATCTTATAGTGGTTTTTAAATCTTTTAATATCATAGCATTCTCTAACTCTGGAATTCCTGATCACCTCAGTGTGGAATGAATATTAGACTTCTCACCAACTAAAACACATATATATTAACAAGACCAATATAGGCCAGACATACATCACACAGTATTTTTAATGTAACAGACTCCATACCAAGCTGGAGCTTCATAAAGAGGATGCACAACAGGAATTTTAAAGGTAATCAGCTTTCTTGTTTTCCAAGGGAAAGCCATTCCCAATCTGGAACTCTCCTTTGGACAATGCCCTCTGTCTTCTCTCAGTTCCCTCTGTTTCTGCCTTTATTCACTCTCTTATCTGTGCCTTTGTGATTTGACAGACTTCAAATGCTCATCCTGTAGTATAATTAGCAGTTCTGCAATCTCCGATTCCTACTGCATATCTGAATTTCCAAATGAATCAATATGATTGGATTGTGAAGCAGACTTTCATCAAACAGAAGTTTCTTTCTTCATAAAGTGATGGTCACACAATAGTAAATGAAAATAAAATAATTAACCTAATCCTCTACTAATACACCTAAAAGATTTTAGCCACTGTAATTGTATTATGAGAGAGCATTATGGGTTGCAAAAATTTCATATATATATATATATACATAAAAAGAAGATGCTATTACTAAAATAATTTATTAAAACATATGCTATAATAGTGCTATTAATTATTAACTTATAATTTTATTAAAAGAAAAAGCAAGATTCTACAGAACATTCTGGGTTTAAAGCTGTTTCTAAACCTTCTCTTGCAGCCTCTGCTATAATTATTACCTTATTATCCATGATATCTCCTGCTTATCCTCCTATCAGTTTGTTTGGAAGTTTGAAGCTTGTTGTTAGGCTTCTCTAATGTTTTCTACTCTGTTAGTGGGATCCTACATATTCAGCTTCTATTTTCCTATTTACCTCAATTCTTTGACTTTTGAAATATTCTTTTCTTCTGGAGGTTTTATGAGTGTCAAATAATTTTATTATGAAATTGTAGAATTAAGGAATTTAGTTCTGAAATGGTTTCCATAACAGAAATTTACCTTATAAGTAAATTTTATTAAAAGAAAAGCATTTGCTTTTTTTTTTAAATAAAATTATAATGTTCTATAGAATCGACACTATCTATTATCCTCTTATGTCATGTGTGGATGAAATACAGCTTAGAGAAAGGAAGTGACTCTCTAAGCCACTCAAGGGTCCTGAAACAAGGTCTTCATAAAAGTCAGCATAGCCTGGGTCTTCTGATTATTAATACAAAATTTTTCCTAAGACTTAGGAGATCCTGAATTTCTAACGCATTCTAATGAATTTTCTCCATCCTGAAAACTACCCTAGGAAATAAAAATTCCATGGCTAGTCTTTGAATTTTTGACCATACACTGGATGTTCCAAAAACTAGTCTTTCCAATTAAAGAAATAAAGAATCAAGGGGTTGGGGATTTAGCTCAGCGGCATAAGTGCCTGCCTTGCAAGTGCGCAGTCGTGAGTTCGATCCCGGGTACCAAAAAAAAACCAAAAAACAAAAAACAAAAAAAAAAAATAAAGTCACCAAGAAATAAAGGATCAGTGTGGAAACTAAGAAAAATACAAAAATGTAAATTAATGTTATTCTATACCTCTATAATTCTTGCAAACAATATGAATGATGGATTTGCGTTATGAATGTTATATTGCTGAGAACATAGTAACTATATGATTTTGCATATTTTATTACTTATAGAGTGAAATGTCTGTATCTGTTTTTTTTCAAAAAGTTTTCCAGTGCTGAGGATTGAATCTAGGCTTTAAAACATGCCTGGTTAGCATGAACTTCACTTTTAGCCCAAAATCATTTTAAAAACTCCTTTGTAACATCATTTTCATGGTTTTATTTCTTTTAGTGAAATGTATGCAACTGTTTCACATTGTTGCATATTTATATTATTATAATATTTTGTGGTGATAAATAACATTATAATAAAATCCTTGAGGTAGGTAGTGATAGCTGCATTGGATCATTCCAAAAGTCCTTGAGCAAGAGGAAATACATACTAATGTGTCAGCAGAAGCCATGTCTTGGGCAGTGAGACTGGGACTGAGACTGAAACTCAGAGTGTGAGAGAGTAGAAGGGAACAAGAGACATGAGACTGGTGAGGTGGACAGATGTCAGACCAAAAGGTCCGTGAATGATAGTCTAGGCAGACTGACTCCTAAAAGGAATATTTGGATCAAAAACCTCATTTGAGAAGAAAATGTGAAGTCAGTGTGGGTGACAGATGAATAAGGGTGAGGATGAAAGGATCAGAAGAGGAGACAATGGGGAACGGAGGTGGCAACACTGAAGTGGGGAAGACCAGTGAAGAGGGTTGTTGCTTTAAATCAAGACTAAATGGTCATGAGAGATCAACTTTGGGCTCTGACCAATCATAAGAAAAAAATCAAGAATGCTTCAGAGACATTCATGACTGTTTTGTTGATTGCCAAAAAGTCTGTGACAATTGTACATGTAATTCTTGAGTTTGGCTTCATGGAGAGCAAGATCACTCAAAACCCAAAAGCTATTTTCTTCCATTACCACGTTTCAGTTCTTGAGTAACTCTTGCCATTCATTCTGTGAGAGTCTTCAGAAAATCCCATGTATCTTCTACCAGGGGGCTAGGCTCACTCCATAACTCAAGTGTAGTAAGCCTCAGCTGTGAAGCCATTCCCACGCTGTTTCCAATCAGTGTTTCTACTGTGACCTCAAGTCGCTTCTTTAACACCTTATCCTGGATGATGTAGGCCATGGAGACAGAAAGATGGGTGGGAAGTCCAGAAGGGAGAGTTCACAAATATTTAAGAGTTGAAAAGAGTTCATGTGTCTGCTCTACTAAACCTGAGCATTTAAACTCAGAAACAAACATTGCTTTGGTTTCTTCTGAGGCATGCACCTTGGAAGGTGTGAATTGGATATTATAAATACCTCTTTTTAGATTTTCTCCACAAGCTTCACTGTCCAAGCTTCTGGTGTTCAGGATTTCAAGCTAGCTCCTCATACTCTTCCAGTACTATGACAAATCTTCACTAGGACTCTGTGGTAAAATATGAGTCATACATTCTGAAATTAAAGGCAGATCCTATATATATGTGTATGGATTTTATATTCTCTTGACAGTGTCTGTAATATTACATGAGAGAGAGAGTCAAAGACACTTACGACCTAGAAAAGAGAAAGAATCATCACTCTGTATGGTACCCAGCTCCCTCCCTGAGGAAGCACATCACCTTCATCTCCACCAGGATGGACTACAGAGCACTCTCTCCAGCCAGTGCTGCTCTCCTGAACCGCTGACCCTTGTTTCTACCATTTGCTTAGTGGTTGCAGGGTGCACAGCAGCACATACACCAAACCCTGAATGTTCTCTTTTTTCTCAACCTTATGCTTGTTTGTGTCTGAAAAAGCATCTCATTCTTTTCTTAATATCTGTATTCAGTTTGCTCTTAATTCCTGATAATGTTGCTTCTGATTTTGGAATTTACCTTCTTTCCTGATTCTCTGTTACTTAGAGAACAAATCTAGACTGTAGGCTGTCGGGGTCCTTTAATACATGATCCCATCTTATCTGTCACCACTGTGCCAATTTGTATTCCACCAACACTGTGCACACAATCTCACCTTTCTATGTTTGTGCACTAGTCATATTTTCCCTGGACTGTTTTTTCCTATTATTGGATGGATTCAAGGTCATCATATATGCAAAACTCAATTCAGCTATCTCTTCTCCTTGATACCTTCCTGCCTATACAAGGCATTTCTTTCCTTCATGTCTATGCAGTGCCTTTGGCATAGCATTTATTTCACTGGTCTTATTTCTTTGTGTTTGTGCCCATCTTGCCATTGAGGCCCTTTATTTCTTGAAAGGAAAGATTATAGCTTACCTCCTGATTGATTCTGTAGTGCAATGCAGGAGGGTTTGGCACTCTCTGGGTGTCAAGTTAAGCATGTACTTATCTCAATATTGGTCTCTATAACCAAACTTTGTACCTGTCTAACAAAAATAATTCCCCTGAGTGAAAGGCCTGTTATGGTTTCAGTTTGTAAAGCAGCATAAAGGAGAACATTAAGTGGAATATCTTACATCAGAATTTCTTCTTGAGTACCAGCCAATAGCTAGGGGTCATCATGAATATATTTGCTGATTATTGCTTATCAGAAGCCTGAAGTTCTCTGGCACATTCATCAAATATTTATGAGGCTTCTAATAACTATTAAGCATCTGTGCTGTGTATTATAGGGACAGTCATAGAAAAATAAGGCCGGGGTCCTGCTGTGTAACCTTACATTCTAGTTGTGGTTCCCTTGTCTTTATTTTACCATCTGCCTCTAGGTTTTAATCATATGAACATTTCTACCGGAACTAAAATATTTAGCCTGAATTACTTTTGTAGGTATGTAGGAGAAAAGAAGGCATCTACATTTCTGTGTCCTGGTGCCTGCTTAAAAATAAAGGTGATATAAAATTATAATTATAGAAATAATTATGATTATTGTTAAGAGATCCTAAAGGCCACATTGATTGTATAGTTGAGATACGCACTTATCACTGTGGCAGGTACTTGTCTGCATTTCCTCTGCAATCTTAGCAGACCTATGAAACATACAATTATTATTATTATATGTGTTTTATGGGAGGGAAACCTGGGGAACAAAAAGCCAAACTATTTGCTAAGAAACTAAGGTCAAAATAATTCCAGTGTCCTTTAACATTTTAACTTGAGGTCTAGAAACAGAAAGTTTTTAGGAGAAACAAAGAACACCATGCATAACTGGCTCTCAATTAAGATACACAATAAAAGTATTTTGAGGTACTCTTTCACAGGAACCAGTCTCACTTTAATTCCAGTATCAGTCCTTCCCAGGGATGCTTCAGGGGAGAAGGCTCAGACTGTTGGTTTCTTCAGTATTGCCATACAATGCTTTAAAAATCTGCAAGGAGTGCTCATGAAACTGAGTTTATTTATTTCTGAGTTTTCCCAATTACTGCTGTGGCAGAAGGAATGGGTGATTCAGTGCACAAGTTCTTACTTCCCTTTCTGGAAAAGTAAAATTGGAGTCATAGGTCAAGAGATGGGATCCATCAGAAAGAAGATCTACATCAAAGCTCATGATGATGTTTCACTTACAACCCCTTGCTGTGGGCGAAGTAAGTGCTCATTAAATGTTTCTTCAACTGGGCAATCAAAAATATGTACTAATAATTATATCAATAGTTAAAAGCTTATTAAATATTTATAATCAAAATGTGTTAAGTGCTTTGCATATTTTCTCTTTAAATTCTTTCACAAATGCATGAAATAAACACTACTATTAACCCCTTTTATATATAAAGAAAGTGAGGCTCAGAAGTTATTTATTCAAGGAAACAAATACATCAAGCTGTGACTTGAAATCAGGAAGTCCATATGTAAGCACTTAGCCATCTCCTATGCATGGGGGGATTGCATGACTGGGTCTAGTCACTGGAGATGGAGGTAGGTTGTGGGAGAAAGGAGAGTAACATGCAGGAGAAAGCAAGTCGTGGAATCAGTCTGTCTGGTGAGGATAAGCTGTTTGGTTGAAGATTCTCTACCATTCCTAAAGCATCATTTCATTATGAAGGATTGGAAGGACCAATGGAGATAACTCATGGCATCTTTAGAGGAACATGATAAACACTTAAATGTTTATCATTATTTACACCATCATTGTTTTAGTTATTCAAATGTAGTTCCTTATACTGTGAATGAGGTTGCATTCAAGAATACTAAAGACAAAAGAATGCCAGAGTTGCTCAGAGTCATGAGTAACCAATGCTCAGTCCAAAAAATGGTTCATTAAAATGGCTACAACTTCTAGAGTTTTCCCTGTGCCTTCCATTTCTCTGCTATGTTAATGAGACGTAATAACCTTTTAAAAGAAAACCTTTTAACATATTTTCTGTTTATCTCAAATATTTCCTTCCTTTGTCCTCAAGGTTGGGCAGTAATTGGAAAAAAATTCTATTTTCCTTTCTTTCTCTGATCCCACTTGAGTTGAGCAGGCTCTGGCTCCTTGCCCACCCACCTTTATTCCAGATGTTACCCTGGCAAACCTCTCAGGCTGTTACCAGGCAACCACTGGGGAGAGGGACCCGGGCTCTGGGCCTAAAAACAAAAGAAAAACAAATAGGAGGATGTCTTGAGTCTTCTACTTACTTTGGTTTTCCAATCTCATTTCCCCCAAACTTTTATTATTTTTGTAATGGAAACTGGGGTTGGTATCTGGGCTGTCTGTTCATACACCGAATGTCCGGTCTGTTCTGGAGCAGACCTCTGGCTGGATTTGATCCTATTGATCCTGATTTTGGACTTTGACAGCCAAGGAAAACATTCCTACACCTCCTTTCTCCATGTTGGAAAGGAAGCACTGACCATGTGGCCATGAAATGAAGTTCAGGCCACCGCTGAAACAGGCTTCTCAGGCAATTGAGTAGTTCTGTGCAGATAAAGCTGAGCAACCCCAGTGAAATTTTTCTGTCTAGTTTTCTAGCTTGTCCTTATCTGCATGGCCTAGAAGCCTAGCCTTGCTTTTATGATTCAGTTGGAGAAGATATTCTAGACTTAATATTGATGACACCATAACCCTACTTAAAACTCTGCAATTGTTCTCCACAGCCTTCAACCTCATTTCCCAGCATCTATCACCCTGTCTCTGAGAAACATTATGAAGAGATTCAGCACAGTACTTATTTCCTGAGTGCCTATTTTATGCTGAGCATTACCAGTTTGCTAGGTGCAGTGGAAATATCTTGTATACAAGACAGAGAAAGCCCCTTGTCTTCGTAAATTTAGTTTTCTTTTGATGAAAGGACTCAATAAATTTTTAAGTAAATAATATATGATAAGAGAAATGGTGATGAGTGTTATGAAAAGCAATAAACCTGGGACACAGGATACAAAGAGAAAGAATGGTGGGGGGATTTGCAAACGTTCTTTGGAAAGATGATAGTAATGGAGAGATTAGTAATTGATAATAAACTCATCTGAGGAGAAGATAACTGGTGCAGGGAGAGATTCATTCCAGGCAAGGCCTTGAGGGGAAAGATACCCAACCTATTCAAGTTAGAATATGGAGGTCAGTTTAGCTTCCATGGGATGAAACAGGGAAACGGTAATAAGAGATATGTCCAGAGCCTTAGTAGAGGGACATAATTTTCATATTCTTTAGAACACTATATGGATATTTTACATGGAATTGAGAATTCATAGAAAAGTCTTAAATAAGTAGCAGTATAAACCAACTCACTCTAAGAAAGACAAATTATGGTCCTGTAGAAAATTCATTGCAGAGAATCAGCAGTCAAAGCAAGAAGATATTTTAGGAAGATATTCCAATAGCCTGGCAAGAAATGATCAAGAATTGGGTCATGATTGGTCCATTTTTCCAATTCCTCCTGTTGGATAATTCTTTTCAAATCTACATCTACTTTTTAGCTAAATTCCTCTGGCCACAAGAAATTCTTTCCCTACCAGAACAACTTGAGCTCTATTGAGGATGCTTAGATCTTCAGTTATTTCTTTGAATAGGCTTCAGTCTGTCTTCTTTAGTTTTCTTTCCTTCATCATTTTAATCTTACCCTTAAATTCATTAAAACCAAATCTTGTTCATTGTATCTGTGTCATTTTAAGTCTCCTTCTCTTTAGATTCAGAAAGAGCAGCTTTTGACTCCGTCAGTGCACACAGGGCTTTCTCATCCTAGATGCCTTCCTAGGAATGCTCTTTACCCAAGAGAGCTGAATCTTCATCTCAGCAGTTGTATCTACCTGGCAACACATGCTCTCCATCTTTGCCCTTCTTTATCACTTCAGCACTGGTCTCTCTGTGCCTCAGTTTGTTTTCTTTTACAGTGACTATTGATTCATTTCTGCCATCTGCCTTCCAGGACCATGGTAAGGGTTAACTTTAAAACAAACTCACTCTATTTTCCAGACTGCAGCAAACACCCAGTGCAATATTGTCCTGATAAAACCTATCTTTCCATAATGTGATCCAAAGCATAGAGAATATTTTTACTCCAGCATTTCCTGCCATTAATGTTTTCCTTTTGCAATCTTGAGATAGTGTTATGAGTGGTTTTGTGTTATAAAAAGCTATATAAACACTCTCACCTTGTAATCTACTGTAATGGCATTAGGCAGCTGTGAGCCTTTCTGTCTTCTCTTTCTTCTCTTCTAAGTGTAACAACACTAAAATGTTATACCTTTTAGGGGTGGATGAGATAATGTCTCTTAAGGATGAGCTGTGAGAGGTAGAGAGCTTTGCATGAGGTGGCACTGAGGCTCTGACAGTAAATGGGTGTACAAAACTTGGCAAAGTTCCCACCCAATTGGTGGCTACCAAATCACCAAGGCATTCTGTACATATAAAGGCATTACAATTGGAATAATTTTATTAAGGTAAAAGTACACCCAAATGAAAGGAACACAGACAGATTTGAGAGCAGCAAAGATGGCAGTCATTTCTTTCCTTTCCACTGAGGTATGAAGGAATGCACTTGATGAAGAATAATATATTTTAAATCATTTATTAGTTACTGAACATCCACCATAACCATGGGCCAAGCTCCGATTGATGTTGTATGGTTTAAAACATGAGTCAAAAAAGCCAAATGACATTGGTGAACTTTAAGTGGGGAAGAAATAAATGTGTCTAGATATATGTTATGCTAGAGAGAGATAAAAACCTAAGGTGTGGTACAAAAGATGGCAAGATTAACACCTTGAAGGTTATCCTGCAGCTCACAAAGAATATGAGAGCAAACATACCCAAAAGTGTTAGTACCTGCCTCTTGGGAAAGATTTTTATGCTTCCCTTTATCTGTTTTTCCATTTTTCTCTTTCCTTAGGAAAAAATATTAAATTGCTTTTAATAATGCCCAACTAGAAGTTGACATTTTCCAAAAAGCTTTGCAACCTGTTATAGTTGTGTAACTACCAACTAATGAGATATAACTAAAAAGGGGTGACAGAGGTTTCTTAACAAGAGTTTTCTGAGGTGATAAATACTTCCCTGTTGCTTCATACTGGATCTCTGGAATGAATATTGTGACTGCTGGAGCCCCAGGAATCTTTTCTGAAACTAGATACACATGCTGAAGATGGCGGAGCCTAAAGATAGTTACTTACCTGTGCACTTCATTAATCTGAGATAGAGATCATCTCCATTCAATATACATTACTTTGTTTATCATCTCTGTCACTGACAGTGACCAAACTCCTGACTGATACATCCTGCTTACATGGAATCTAGAGATGAGCATGCAGACACCTCATAAGCATGTTTTTTTCTCTCACTTATTCTTCCTTCTTTATAGGAAAACTCCTAATTTAAAACTAAAGAGAACTTTGAAAGAGGTATTAAAGAGCCTCAAAATCAAAATCAAAAGTATTTTATGGTAGGAAAGAAAGAATTTGAAAGGGAACTCTCAGAAGGATAATTACATTTTACTTTTACTTTTATTTTTTGTGAAACACCTGTTTCAAGTGAGACCTGAAGGAAAGAGCTTCAAGAAGTCTAGAGAGGACTAGAGAAGACATGACATAAATTGTATTGTAAAAATACTTTCTTTCCAAAGTATTTTTTAGGTATCATTAGGTTCACATGAAAAGGCTTTATCCAGGTCCAAGTCATCCCCTTTTAAAGGTTAATGTTGAAGACCTTGTGTTATGGACAAGGAAGGTAGCCTGATTTGGAGGCTTAGCTGGAAGAAGTTCAATGAAGGTAGAGTCATTCATATGCTAGACATCAGATTTAGGCTCTGTTACGGTTTTCAGGCTGTGTCAACTTGAGAAGTTTAGAAGTTTAACCAAAAGACTCAGTAGGGACCTAGGGGCCTTACTTTGTAAATATCCTCATCCTGGGCAAGAGGAGGGCATGGATATTTTGTGAGTGTTACACCTGCCCTGGAGAGGAGGATGGCCTGTGTACAATATAAGGAAGGAAGACAAGCTTGCTCTTCCTCTCTTTTGCTCTGGCTGCTTTTGCTAGATGCTGCCTTGAAGTGTTACCCCCTGTGCCATGCCACCTTGCTTTGGAGCCAACTGATTATGGGCTGAAACCTCCACAAACAGTGAACTAAATAAACTTTTTCTTCCTTCATTTTGGATGTCAGGTATTTTGTCCCAGCACCAAGAGAAAAGTAACCAAGACAGAATTTGGTACAAGACAAGTGGGGTTGCTGCTGTGACTATACCTGACCATGTGGTCCAAGAGCCTTTGGGAATGGCTTGTCAGAAGAGTTTGGAAAGGCTCAGAGGTGTCTCCTAAAAGAGTTGTTTTGGAATGCCTTAGGCTGTTCTGTGTGTGAGATTCTGGTCAGAGCTCAGAAGACCAGAGGCTGATAGAAATCCTGCTGGTAAAGGCCAGCCTTGGGAGGTTTCTGCTAGGAAGAAGCACTGTACTGGTGGCCAGACTCTAGATGAGGTATGTTATGTCTTGACAAAAAATTTGTCTGTGTTTTGTTCATGTTTAGAGACTTTGCCTGAGACCAAAATTAAGAGTAGTGCACTACCTAATCTGGCAGAAGAAATTTCAAGACAGTCTAATGTTGAGGTGGTGGCATGACTATTATTGGTGGCTTTTAGCTAGATTTATGTTAAGAATCAAGAGTATAGAGCCCAAAGGGATGATTTAAAACACTGTGAGTTTGGCCAGAAAGGAAGCTCCAATAAAGCTGAGGACTGCAAAGATAGAGCTGAGGAAATCCTGATTGTTGAGAAGGAACAGGAGAGTAGAAAAATGGCCTGCAGGCATCACAAAAAGCAGCAAGTCTTGAACCTTTGTAGCCTCACAACTGAAAAAGTGAAAGACTTCTTTGAGACAAAATCCCCAAAGCACCAAGTTCCAGAATGGTGGTGGCAACATCAGGTTTCAGAATGGTGGCAGCCAGAGAATTTGTACTTCACAATCAGATTCTGAGTGCCCAGTGGGGGCCAGGGATTTAGCTCAGTGGTGGAAGTGCCTGCCTGGCAAGTGCAAGGTCGTAAGTTCAATCCCTGGTACAAAAAAAAGGGTATTCAGAGTGCCAAATGATCCAGGCACTCAACACCTACAGCCAAGAGAGAAGAAAGACTGGATACTGCCCCAACTGGCAGCAGACCTTGACATTATCCACATGGTGCTGGTTTTAGGCACATACAGAATGCAAGAGTTGTGAGTCTAAAAAGACTTTCACTTTGATTTCAAAAAGCACTACCAGGAAGTGCAGTCCAAGGAGGGCAGTGTGTGACTCTGTGAGTGTAAAATTGAAGGTGCAGTGGAGATCCTAAAATTTTGGAAAATGAATCGTCTAAGGAAAGCTGCAAGGAGGTAGCAAAGTGGACCTAAGAGGAAGCTGTGGGAGCTACAGCCACCAGAAGTGCCATGGGATGGAGTCACAAAAGCCCTATGGAGCTCACAATTTGTCACAGATTGCTTCAGATGCTGAGGGTGCAATTACAAGATTTAATGTTTGCTCTGCTGGATTTTGGGCTTGCTTTGGTCCCAGTGCTTTGTATCCCCCTATGTGTGCCTTTTGGAATGGAAACATTTTTCTTGTGCCATTGAATGTTGGAAATGTTAAACTTTGTTTTCATTTGTACAGGCAGTTGCAGCTAAGAGTTTGTCTTACATTGCAGAGGAGACTTGGGACTTGCACTTTTTAGCAATAATGAAACTGCTAGGACTTTGGCAACTTTTGCAGATGGACTAAATGCCTTTTGCATAAAGAAATGTACATGAATCTATGGGGGACCAGAGGTGAAATGTTATGGATCTCATGTAATATAATGTTGATAGACTTAATACTGGTTCTTAAGGATTGTTAAACCTGTGTTATAGTATTCAAATTGTAAAATGGTAAGAATAAGCATGTATTTGTATCTAGGAACCCTTTTAAAGAAATGTGTCTGGTTGCCAAGTTGACAAGGGATGGATTGTTATGGTGGATATATTGTGTCAACTTGAGAAGTTTAGAAATTTAACTGAGAGACTCAACAGGGAGTGATGGTTCATACTTTGTAAATATTTTCAAACTGTGCAAGAGGAGGGCACAGATATTTTGTGAGTGCTACACCTGCCCTGGAGAGGAGGATGGCCTGTGTATAATATAAGGGAGGAAAAGAGGCTTATTCTCACCCTCTTTTGCTCTGGCTGCTTTTGATGAATGCTGCTTGGAAGTATTACCCCTGTGCCATGCCATCCTGCCTTGGAGCCAACTGATTATGGACTGAAACTTCTGAAAACAGTGAGCTAAATAAATCTTTCCTTCCTTCATTTTTGGGTGTCAGATATTTTGTCCCAGCAGTGAGAGAAGAGTAACCAATGTAGGCTCTTACAGAGAACAGTTCAGGGAAACCTGGTAACCTCCAAGGATAATATGCTACTGCAATACTAGTAGCCAGAGAGGGTCAGTGGTAAATTTCATAATATGGTGGTCAGATAATAAACTCTGATTTATGTTGGGAAACAACACAGATAAGAATGATATTTATTGCTAAGAAAGGACTCACACTGTATAGCTAAAATTCTGTAAGGGTGTTGAGTTGGCCACGCTGTGGGTAGCCAATGTTTAAATAGGGTACATGTCAAAAATATTTAAGAGTGACCAGAAGGTACAAATTCTTCATTCAGACAGCTTCAGTCAGAAATAATGTGGGTTGAGTATGGGGCTTTAGGATCCATTAAATTGTTTTAAAACTTGGTAAGTGTGTATGCTTTTCTGTTGCTAAACATATACTGTGAGGTATCAAAACTAAGGACCTGGGAGAAGGCTGCACTCCTAAAAGGCTAATAAGAGTGCTCTAAGAGACCATACAATCAAAATTAAGGCATTGATTCATTATTCAAAGATGAAAATTTCCAGGTACAAAAATGTATACAAATTTTTGTTATAGCTTATTTATGATTTCCTAAAGCACAATAGCTGAGATGATAGTTAATAATAGACTTGGTGAATCATGTGATAGAGTCACACAGTCAAATAGTACTGAGCAAAAACAGTGATAGAATTATTTTTACATGCACAGAGATGAATCTCAAAGTCTCAAGGTCTGCTTGTGTTTTTACCTATTAGGTGACCATTTTGACACCACTGGAGGCAATCACATTTTAATTTTTTTTGTATAAATGAATGACACTTGCTGTCAAACGAGATAAATGAAACATACAATGTGTAATCTTTTGGATAAGGTGTCTGTCACTCAGAATGTTTCTGAAATTTATTCCTATGGCTAATATATGACTTAAGATCCAATATTTCTTTTTTTAAAATTTTATTTAAAGAGAGAAAAAAACAACAAAACAAAACAGAAAAAAGGGTAGCAACAAAGAATTCCAAAGGAAAAAAAGAAAAGAACAACAACAAAAAACACTAAAAAATCACTACTTGATGAGTTACATACTGTCATCTTGGAAATAGTTGTTCAAGTTACAAAATTAAAGCATGCAAAGTAGACATTCAAACAGTGAGACTGTTAACAGTTCTGCTCAACAATCTAACAAAAACAGTAATATGTTTTTGTTACTAATATGATCATTCATCCTACACACTTAAACATACATGCAGTTATGTCCTTTAAAGCACTTTCTTTTCTCTCTTTTTTTACAGTAGCAATTACACATTTTGGGTTTATTACTCCTACAGTTCTTGTTATTTTTTACACTAGAGACACAGTGTGATATTTATAAATATGATTCTTATTTATTTCACTAATAAGGATAGTCTCAAGTTGTCTCCATTTCCCTATGAAGGCCTCAAGATTATCCTTCTTCATAGCTAAGTAATATCCCATTGTATAAAAGTACCACATCTTTTTCATCCACTCTGCAGCTGATTAGAATTTTGGTTGTTTTCAAGATTTAGCTACTACAAATTGTGCTGCTATAAACATGGGTGCACATATATCACTGTGATATGAACTTATCAGTTTTTCTGGGAAAATACCCAGGAGAGGAATAGCTGGGTTGAATGGAGCTTCCAATCCTAGTCTTCTGAGAGTTCTCTATCTTGATTTCTATACTGGTTGCACTAGTCTACACTTGCACCAACAGTGGAGCAGTTTTCCTTTTCCCCCACAGCCTTGCCAATATTTGTGGTCAGTTGATTTCTTGATGGCAGCTATTCTTTTTGAAATAGCAATGTTGTTTTAATTTGCAATTCTTGAATGACCAGTGATGGTGAGCATTTCTTCATGTATTTATTTACCATTTGTATATCTTCATCTGAAAACCATGTGTTCATCTCAGATGCCCATTTTTGGAAAGGGTCTTTGAATTTTGGGGGGGCTAGATGGTTTTCAATTCTTTATATGTTCTTGATATAAGTCCTCTGTATGAGGGTTGCTGGTTAAAATTCTTTCCCATTCTGTGAGTTTTTTTTCACTCTGCTGGTAATTTTTTTTGAAGTGTAGTAACTTTTCAACAATATGAGATCCAAATTATTGATTTTCTGAAGTGTTTCCATGCAGTTTGCTTTTTGTTCATGAATTCTCTGCCTACCCCTGTATTCCCAAGACTTCTACCTACCTTATCTTCCAGTAGATTTATTGTTTCTGTTTTAATGTTTAGGTCTTTGATCCATTTAGACTTTAGTTTGTGCATGGTGATAGGCATGGATCTAGTTTCAGTCTTCAAAATGTGGAAAGCCAATTTTTCCAACACCATTTATTAAAGAGGCTATCCTTCTTCCAGTGAACATGTTACTCCCTTTGTCAAATATCAGGTGGCTGAGTGTCTTTGTATTTATACTTGCATCTTCTAATCTGTTCCATTGATCCTCAGGCCTATTTCTTTGCCAGTACCATGCTGATTTTATCACAATGGCTTTGTAGTACAGTTTCAGGTCAGGAATTGAGATGACTTCTGCCTTGTCTTTACTGTCCAGAATTGCCTTTGCTATTCTAGGTTTCTTCTGTTTCCAAATGAATTTTAGGAGTGTTTTCTCTAGATCTGGGAGGTATGTCAATGGTATTTTGATTGGGATTGTGTTAAATCTGTATAACAGTTTTGGGAGTATGGCCAATTTCAAATGTTGGTTCTTCCTAGCCAAGAGCAAGGAATATCCCTCCATTTTCTAATATCCTCTTCAACATCCTTTTTTAGTGTAGTATAGTTTTCAGCATATCGGTCTTTTATGTTCTTAGGTTGATTCCTATGTATTTCATTTTTTTAGATGTTATTTTGAAGGGTGATATTTCCAGAATTTCTCTCTCAGTGAGTTTTTTGTTTGTGTACAGGAATGCTATTGATTTTTGAGCACTGTATTTGTAGTCAGACATACTGCTGAATTTGTTTATTACCTCTAGTATTCTTTGAAATGGTGTTTTTTGGGTCTTCTATGTAGAGTATCATGTCATCTGCAAATAGTGATAATTCAACTTCTTTCTTTCCTATCTTTATTCCTTTTATTTCTCTCTCTTGTCTGATTTCCCTGGCTAGTGTTTCCAGAACTATATTGAAAAGGAGTGGTGATAGTGGACATCATTGTCTTGTTCCTGATTTTAAAGTGCAAGGTTTCCGTTTTTGTCCATTTAGTATACTATTTGCTGTTGGTTTGTCATAGATGGCCATTATAAGGTTGAGGTAGACCCCGTGTATTCCAAGTTTCTGAATGGTTTTTATCATGAACATGTGTTGGACTTTATTGAAAGCTTTTTCTGCATCTATTGAGATGACAATGTGGTTGTTGTCTTTGGCTCTGTAGAAGTGGTGTATTACATTTATTGATTTGCGTAGGTTAAGCCATCCCTGAATTCCTGGAATGAACCCCACTTGATCATAATGTACAATCTTCTTGATGATTTGCTGCATTCTATTTGCCAGTACTTTATTGAGAATCTTTGCATCTATGTTCATTAGTGAGATTGGGCTATAGTTCTCCTTGGGTCTTTCTCTGGTTTTGTTATCAGAGTAATACTTGCCTCCAGGAATGATTTGGGGAGGATTGCTTTCTTTTCAATTTCACTGAAGAGTTTAAGGAGTATTGGCATCAAATCTTCTCTATAATTCTTGTAGAATTCATCCCTGAATTCATCAGGACCTGGGATTTTCTTTGTTGGTAAGTTTTTATTACATTTTCAATTTTAATAGCTGATATCAGGTTATTCGAAATTGCTATAACTTCTTGGTTGAGCTTTGGTAGTTCATATGTTTCTACAAATATGTGTATTTCCTCTGGATTTTCCTCTCTATGTGAGTAGAGATCTTCAAAGTAGGTATTCATGATCTTTTGAATTTCAATGATATCTGTAGTAATTTTCCCCTTTTCAGTCCTTATTGTGTGAATTTGGGTTTTTTCTTTATAAGGTTATCTAGAGGTTTGTCAATTTTGTTTATTCTCTCAAAAAACCAACTTTTTGATTCAGTAATTCTTTGTGTTGTTTTTTTAGTTTCAATTGCATTGATTTCTGCTCTAATCTTTACAAGTTCCTCTCTTCTATGAGCTTGGGATTTAACTTGCTCTTCTTTTTCTAGAAGCTTGAAATGAAGCATTAGTTTTTATATTTGTGCTTGTTCTATTTTCTTGATATGACAATTTATTGCTATATATTTCCATCTTAAGACTGCATTCATTGCATCCACATATTGCAATAGGTTTCTGCTTTTTTTCTGCATTTTCATTGAATAGTAGGTATTGCTTTTTTTCTTGCTTATTTCATCTGTAGCCCACTGGTTGTTCAAAAGGTTGTTATTTAATTTCCATGTATTTATGCCAGTTTTGCAATTTCTTTTGCAATTAACTTCAAATTTCAGTGCATTATGGTCAGATAGTATGCATGGGATAATTTCAATAGCTTTGCATTTACTTAAGAATGTTTTATGGGATAATATATGGTCTATTTTGGAGAATGTCCTGTGTTCAGCTGAGAAGAATGTGTATTCTGATGTGGTTGGGTGGTACACTCTGTAAACATCTACTAAGCCCAATTGTTCACAGTTATGATTCAGTTCTATTATTTCTTTGCTGACTTTTTGTCTCATTGCTCTACATCTTTGTGACAATGAGCTGTTAAAGTCTCCTCTAATAATTGTGTTCTTGTGTATTTGGTTTTTCAGGTCCTTTAGTATCTGTCTTATATAGTTGGGTGTGCATATGTTTGGTGCATATATATTTATAATTAGTTCTTCCTCTTGAATTTTTCCACCGACGAGTATGTAGTGACCTTCTCTGTCTCTTTTAATCATTTTAGGTTTGAAGTTCACATTGTCTGCAAATAGAATAGTTACCCCTGCTTTTTTCTGGGTTGTTGTTGCATGGAATACTGTTTTCCAGCCTTTGCCTTTTAATCTATGAGTTTCTTTTTGAGTCAGATGTGTTTCTTGTATACCGCATATTGTGGGATCCTGTTTCTTGATCCATTCTATCATCCTGTTTCTTTTAATATGTGTACTGAGCCCATTTATATTTATGGATATCAGTGATGTGCACTGGCTTGATTTTGCCATGTTGTGTTACTGTTGTTAGTTTCCTGATTTTCTCCCTTGTTTACTTTCTTGTCCATCCTGGTGATTTCTTTCAGTTGTTCTTCTGGGGATTGTGGTCATGTTTGTCTCTAACTAGTGTGTCCTTCAGCACTCTTTCTAAGGTTGGTTTGGTGGACATGAATTTTTTCAGTTGTTCTTTGTCATGGAAGTATCTTGTTTCTCCATTAAATTTGAAAGACAGTTTTGCTGGATATATCAGTCTGGGTTGATAGTTGTTTTCTTTTAGTGCTTGAAATACTTCACTCCAAGCTCATCCCAACCTGAAGTCTGCCATGATTCTATTAGGCTTTCCTTGATAGGTGAGTTGTGTCTTTTCTCTAACAGTTTTTAGTATTCTGTTTTTATGCTGTATGTCTGGGATCTGAATTATTATGTCTTGGTGTAGATTTATTTTGGTTATGACTGGTTGGTGTTCCATATGCCTCACTTATTTGTATATCAGATTTTCCCCCCATGTTTGGGAAATTTTCTAGCATTATTTCTGGGAAAAACTTAGCTATATTCTTTGCATTTTCCCCTGCCTCCTCACTGATGTCTACTAGTCTAACATTGTTTCTCCTGGCATCATCTTGTAACTGCTGGATTGTCCTTTCTTGCTGCTTTGTTGTTTTTATAAGTTCTACCCTTTCAAGATTGCTATCTGTGATCCTGTCCTCAAGGTCCAAAATTCTATCCTCAGCTTCATTTAAATGGCTTTTCAGGCTTCCAAAGCATTTTTTTGTTTCTTGCATATCTCTTTGAATTTGTTTCATGGATTCGGCTTGTTTTCTGCAATGTTCATTCAAAGTTTCGATCAATTTCCCATGCTCCTGTATTTTTTTAAATCTATTTCTTCTCTAGCTATGTTGAGCAACTCATTTATTAATGTTGTTACTTTTGTCTTTACATAAGACATCATTTCTAATTTGAGTTTCTCTATAGCCTCATGGATTTGTTTCTTTACTTCGTTTGCTATCCTTTCAGAGATTTCTGGTGTATGACTTTTAAGGTCCTCCATTTCATTGTTGCCTGTACTTGCTCCTGATGAACTAGATGTTTGGGATTGCATTTTGCCTTTCTGTTTAGTCATTTTCACCATTTGAGTAAATATCCGGTCATTCTATCCCCACAGTCACAATTTTCTGTAGTGTGTGTTTTAGGTTCCTACTGTGTGGTTGATGTTTGTCAAATTGCTGTGTACTACAATGAAGAGGAGATCCAGCCTCCTGAATTCCTCCTACAGGGCCTGTTGAGTTAGTCCTATATTTTTTCTGGGCTAACTAGCCTAGAAATATTGATATAAGACAACTCTTAGTTCCTGCTGTTGTTATATCTTCAGGTAGTTGCAGGTCACCAGATCTCCCTGGCTATAGTGTTTGTGTCAGCTGAGGCCCTACTGTGTCACTGGGGGGGTCTCATAAGTTCTTTTATTTTTCTCTAAGTTGTGGGGGTGTTATTGGTGTACTCCTCAACCTTTCTGATGTTCTCTGTGTGGGGGAGGGGGTTACCCACTGTCTTGGCATGTTTGCTAAGGTCTTACAGTTGGAGAGAGTTTCACTTTTGCTCCTATGTACCCACTTCAGACCTCTATTTTAGGGGGAAAACTCACCACAGTGACTGGAGCCTCCTAAGGTCTTCTGTTTGGGTGAGGGGTTCCTGAGTCTCTCATCCAGCCAGCACGGTAGTCCACTGTAGTCCAAGGTTCCCATGTTTTCAGTGGAAGAGCAGGCCCAGCAGCGGCAGTGCCAGGCAGCTCAGGCCTGCAGCTGATTTCCTGAATGTTCCTGGAGGAAGGGCGGGAAGATTTTAGTTTTTCGCTTTTTATTTGTAAGTGATAATCCTTTGTATGAATCTATTGTTTATCTATTCTTCTGTTGATGAATATTGAAGATGTTTTCGCTTATTTTGCTGTTACAAACCTCCAATTAACACTTTAATATGAAAGTTTTTCTGAATTACACTTTTCATTTCTTCTAGATAAATATACAGAAGGGAAACTTGGATATCACAGGTCGAGTTATATTTAATTTTATAACAAACCACCAGACTTTCCTTAGAAGGTCACACAATTTTATACTCTCACTAACAACATGTAACTGCTTCACATATTTGTGAACTTTTAGTGTTACCAACTTTTTATTTTTGCCATTTTTGCATGCAGGTAGTGGTATCTCATGTTGACAATACAGTTCTTCAATGTATAAAAAATTCAGTATATGAAAATACTTTAAAAAAACACAAAGATACAAATCTGGATATTATTGTTGTTAAGTGAATGCTTCTGAACCCTGGAGTGACCGAAATCTGCCTCTGGAAGGAAAGGTGATAAGCAGAATGAAAGTTCTATTTTAAAACATCTTCCAGGCACCTCATCATTTCAGCATGGCAGACTATCAGCATATATATCACAACCCACTTTAATTTCTGTTGAATTCTTACAGAATTTTGAGATGTGAACAGGCAAATTAGTGTAAAAGTCTGAATGGTAGAAATATCCAGTTACAGACTTGTATAATGGTGTCTGGATTATTTTGCATTCATATTACCTCCAACCTCCAACAAATTATATGGACAGTTTAGAGAAGAGAAAAGATATAATAAAAGATGTTGTTTCTTCTCATCTTCCATGAAGCAATTTGTGAATGTATGTTTGTCAGATGGTGACAATAGTGAACACTTCATCTCTGAGTTAATTCCCTTAATTCCCCTGAGAATCAGTGCCACTGGAACTTATTTGTGTATGACTTCCTAGAATTATTTTGAGGTACACACCACCATTCACACAGTAACACAAAGCAAAAGCAATTTTACCCTAGAATGCTCAGCCAGATTAAATGTCTTCCCTAAGGTAGCAGAAAGCCCACCTAACAACCTTCTATCTTGCCTAATTTTCTAGCCTGTTTCTGTCTCATCCAGTTTTTGTTTGTTTAAATGTTTGTGTAGAAATGAAAGACATCTGCGCCAACTGAACTCTGGTATGTCCTCCGGATGCCCAATTGGCCTCTGAGCAATGAAATAGTTGAGACCAAATGTTTTTCCTCCATTCTAGGAATGATCTCTAGAAGCATTTATATAATCAGAGGTTTGGACTGGTAGGTATATGGAAGCTAACGTATATTTTCTTATATTCACATGGATTTCTGGGCCCTAACTAATTTCTGCACAAGAAATTCCATCTATCATTATTATAGTCTCTTTCCTGGCCCTGTTATCAGATGCAGCCTCCACAGGGATGAAGGGTAGGCTCTGATGTTACTTTCACTGACTTCCGTATAGTGAGAATACAGGAACAATAGAGGCTATGACTTCTCCCTCTGCTTGCAAGCTGAGTCCCAGTCTCAGTCATTGAGCATGGGAATCTGTTTCCTCCTTGTGTCCAGCACTGAAGTGTGGGAATGCCACTGCTCTATGGGGAAAAGTTGACTAAAGAAATCTAGGGAGTGATCGATGGGTTCATACATCTTCTTTCTCAGATGAGCCATTTCAAGGGGCAGTGGTTCTTCATGACATGATCAGGGGAACCTTGTATTCACCAGCAACCAGATACATTTTCTCATAAAGTGGTGGACAGTTTATTAACTACCACCTGGTATTTCTTTCCCTTCCCTACTTCTTTCCTCCAGTACCAACTGGTCTATGATATCACCTGCCAGCAAAACATTAACTACATAAGCTTTATGTCAGCCTATTTTTCAGAGAGCCTGTTGACTACTCAGTATCCATATTCATAGGACTCATTCAACTCAAGTAACAACATCTCCTTGACATTTAGGAAGAATATGCCAGATATGCTGAAAGGAAATTCCAGAGTCCTTTCATAGTGGAAACAGTACTGAAGCAACTGTACTGATCCAACCCATGGATTGGGAGGAAGACCAAATACTTTTGAAGTTACACATTTCAAAAATATGTGTTTAAAACAAAGAAAGATACAAATAATCTGTAAATTTTTATTTAAAGCAATCTTCCCCCCTTTAATTTCCTTCATATCTTTTATGAATCCTGACATTGTATCATTTTTTTCTCTGTCTCTCTCATTAACTTCCTAGCATAAAAATCTATGTGAGTGTGAGGACTCTTATCTATTATGTTTACAGCTGAATTCTTAACCCATTGCATAGAAGAAGCAGAATGGTTGCATTGTAGGTCCAGAACAGGTTTAAAATATCAACCTTAATCATCCATTTACCAATTAATGTTGTTGATTTATGGATCACAAACTTTTATTACATAGTTAAGCAAGCAGAGATGCCTCTTAAAATTCTCTTCATAGCAATACTTTTGAAGTGTCTGGATACCTTCCCTGTGAATATTTCCTGAGTCTGAGAGCTCATTCAGCCTAGTAGAACTGTATGCTGTTATTACCAGAGCCGATATTCAGTTAATATGCACTTACATAAATGAACTAGTTGGCAAAATAATGAAATGCTTCCATTTCAGTTGATAAATAGTGTAATAGTAACTGCAAGAAACTGTATGATTAATTTTTAATATAATTTCTCATGTACCTCATTAGTTTAAGTTAATTATCATATAGGGTATCACAATGATTATAATTAAATAGATTTTCTGACATACAGTGTAATTGATTATAAAGATTATTGAATAAGAGTATCTCAGGCAATATTCTCTTGGATAGAAAACTTTGACAGCATTTAGTGGTTTAGCAGAAGACGGAAGATGCCTCTGCACATTATACGACATCATTCTGGTTAAGTGACATTTTCAATTTAGTGGTCTTTAAAGTATCTAGTGGTGCTGTGACAATAGTGGCCCTGACAGCATGCCTGAGAGGAGTGTAACTGTGGATTCTGCTAACGCCACCAAGCTTTGGGGTACACCGTGTGATAGCAGTGTAAGGATGTGTGACTGACCCTGTTTCACTTTGCTCCAGATTACCTAGAGTTAGCAGTGAAAGTGCAAGGTGGGGTCAAGGGTCAGGCGCTCCAGGTCCAGGACATGTGGGAAGTACTTACATCCAGGGGTGGCCTGAATTCAGATGAGGCCAGCACTCAGCTGCTCTCTGGATGGACCAGTGGGTGGTGTCAATGATCTGATGACTCTCATTTCCATGGGAGAATTGGTAGACAGACTGTATACCATCTATTATGTCAAATCATGTTACAAAGAGGGACTTTTTAAGCTAGACATCCACATCCAATAAAGACTACACTGAGAATGTATTAAAATAGTCATATAAGCCAGGCATGGTGGCACACACTTACAATTCCAGCACTTGGGAGGCTGAGGCACTAGGATCATTGCAAGTTTGAGACCAACTGGGCTACAAAGTGAACTCAAAGCCAGCCTGAACTTCATAGTGAGACCATGTCTCAAAAAGACAAAAATAAATAATAAATAAATAAAATAAATATATAATTTGGAAGCCATTGTATTTCACTTAATATATCATAGTATCACTTTTGTGAATGATTATAGTACCTAGATAGTGAGGCATTTGGAATTCTACTTATACTTTGTCATTGCAATTGAAATATTGTCATTATACCTTTACTTACAGTGACAATTTTAAAAGTAGTTTAAGACTTAAAGTAAGTTGAGAAACAGTGCGATGTTTTTATCTACTCTCTGTTCAGTTTCCTCAAATAATAATAGCAAATGTAAATTATCATAGTACAGAGTTAAACTAAAGAAATTAACAACATTTAAATTATTAACTTGACTAGAGAACTTGTTCAAATGTCAGTTGGTTTCATATTTATGTGTGTGCTGTGTGTGTGGTTTATTTCTATTGTTAAGGACAGTCTTTCTTAAGATCTGTGTGCCAAGGCTGTGGAGGTTTAGCCATTGTCAGGGAGAGGTAAAGTTAGACATAAGTGCACCGCCATGTACTCACATTCCATTTATTTAAGAATATTCATCCCATATGGAGAAATAGACCATGTTTATTAATCACTCCAGAAAGTATGTAATTTCATTAGAGGGAGCCCTGTCTCCGGGCATTGACTCATAGGAGGGAATCGCTCCCCAGCAACCCAGAGCTCCACGACACGCTCTGTGGAGAACACACTTTGGGTCAGCTGCTTGAATGCACTGCTGGAATCCTAAGCAGCAGTGGATAATGGCACACCAAGGGCTGCAGAGCTGTCATAGACCAAGCAGGGTTATTTGTGGCTTCCAAAGAGGGGCTGTAACCTTTTATGGTATCCACAAATCTTAGCCTTCAAGAGTCAGGGAGCAAATGTAACCATACTGTTTTACCTAGCCAGCTCTTTCCCCACCTTGTCTCCTCTGCTCCTTGTACCACCATTTCACCCCCATCCCTGAGTAGTCTGTACATATGTAGCAGACCAAAAGGTATGGCATTGGAGACTACCTCAGGGCCACCTAAAATGGCCAGGCATCCCTTCTGCTGTTCTGATTCAGTGAAGTAAAGTCCAAGTAAGTTGTTGGTAAGTGGAAGTTTCCTAATTTGAGGTCCCGAACACTGTTCTTTACAAGGAGACAAAAAAGCCTTACTTTTGGGCTAGGGCATTTTGAATGGCAACTGTATGACTGGGACAGTCATGTCTACATCTGCATTCTCTTATCATCTGTTAGGCCTGTTCGAATTCCAGAGCTCAAGAATATCTCTCCTATTCTTCATAGGGGCATGAGTGTCTTTAGTTGCCACTTTTGCCATAAAGACAGGGTTTGAATTTCTTTTCCTCTGGAATTCTTTGATCCATTTGCAAGTTTTTTTCACCAATTCCCTTCACCAAGGGAATCAAATTAGCAAAATTAGCTTTGCAGTCAGATAGACTTGGATTTCAATATTATCTCTAACACTTACTGGCTATGTGACTTTGATATTAGGTTAGTTTTATAGGTTGATTTTGTACCACAAAATTCATATATTGAAGTTCTGATCATTAGTACCTCATATTGTAATCTTTTTTGGATATAGGGTTTTTACAGAGCTAATTCAATTAAAATGACATTATCAGATTGGGTATTAATCCAATATGACTAGTATCTTTCTATTAGGGGGATTTTTTAGATGAAAATACACAGGAAGAATGCCATGTGCATGAAGGCAGGCATGAGAGCAATGCTTCTACAAGTCATGAATGCCAAAAATTATCCACAAACCAGTAGAAGCTGAGGAAGAGGTCCAGAATAGATCCTTCCCTTACTTCCCTCAGATAGTTTCCTAATACCTTAATCTTAAACTTTGAGCCTCCAGAACTGTGAGAAAATAAATTTCTGTAGTTAAGTCATTTGGTTTCTGGTACTTTGTTACAGCAGCCCTAGAAAATCAACACAGAAAGTTTCTCAACTCTCTGAAATTCAGCTTTTTTATCCCTAAAATGCAAATGAGAACTATAGCAGTAGTTCTCCAACTGTGCTTACTGAACCACCAGCATGGGTAGCAGTTGTGAACTGCTAGGAGTACAAATTCTTAGACTCTCACCTCAAGTTTACTAAACCAAAAACTCCAGAAGCCAAGCTCAGAAATCTATGTGGTGATGAGTCCTCTGGATAAATTCTGATCACACTTACATATGACCACTTATAGCAGTATGAAACATTCTAATAATATATGCAATGTTCTAGCACAGAGCCAGGCATACAGTAAGCCACAATACTATAGAGTAGGACAGATAAAAATCAAAACAGATGTAATAGACAGATGGATAGATAGACAGGTAGACAGGCAGACAGACAAACATGCAATCAAATATAGGAGACAGTCTGTAAAATATGATTTATTTTATTAAAATTATTCTGCTATTCATTTTGTCTTTTAACTTGCATAGATTAATTCTCACAAAAGATCTATGAGATGATAAAATAGTAATGTAAAGAGTAGCAACAATTAAGGGAATCACATGAGTACCTAACATGTGTTGGCAAGATTAAATGACTTTATGCATTCAATGTGTGTAGAGAAGAATGAGGTATTCAGTTAGCTGTTACCAAATTCTGAATGTTTTTATTATAACTGTTGTATAGTTGCTGTTATTATGTTATTTTCATTGTTGAAATACAAGACGGAGGCTGAGAAAGGCAAAATAACCTGCAGAGGGATCAAAACTGGTTAAATAAAGCGTCTCCTTTGAAACTCTCAGCAGATGGTCCCCATCCTGGGTTACTCCTACTGTGCCTAATAGTCTCTTGTAGGAGATACTATAAGTTTTCTCAGCTTTTTCTGCAGTTCCTTTGACTTCCCTATTACAATGTCTGCTCCTGTAGCTTGCGGTCCCTTTTCAAATTACTATATTTGGACATCTCATCTGACTGCTCTGTGGCTATGTGTTACAATATTTGTGTGCTGGATAAACACAAAGTTGAATTGTAGGGCTTTGGAGTAGGATTTTTTTAAGGTATTGGAGTTTCTGTCAGGGATACAAGCATGCTCTGGGAATCAAGAAATCATTTTGTGGTTTCCTTCTCAACTTGTTGCTGATTATGGAGCCAGATTTGCTGTGTAGATGCTGGCTTCCATCTCAGTCCCTGAATCTGAGAAGGAGAGAGAGGAAAACTCAAATGAGACACTGTGAACCCAAAGAATCTAGTTTTGAATGATATTAAATGTATACTCCAAGACTTTCTAATTTGAAATCATTTTCCCTCACATTAAAGGACTCCTGAGCTCTAATCCAGCCTCTCCTAAATGACCATTATTGTCTCTTACTAATCCAAAACTCCATAGGGCAGGTGTGTATTAAGCAAGAATGTGCTTGGCAGAGCTAGGACCCTCTACAGTTGTTACCACAACTCTTCCTGTGGTAATGTTTACATCTTATCCTGGATGTACAGAGGGCTTTATGGGAAAGCATTTTAATGAAGCTGCCAAATTTAATTTTTCTTCTCCCTTTCTCTTTACTCCTTTGGATGATTTTTTTCCAACTTTCCACTTCTATTCCTCGATGCCTTTCATATCCCTTCTGCCTCAATGTGCTTAACCTCGTGACTGGGACACAATGGACACTTAATGAAGGTTTCCCTTCTGGGACATCTGTTCTGTGGTGACACATTATAAGTCTTCTAAAGATGGGAAGGAATTAAAAACAATGTCCCTTTGTGTTTTAAGAGTGGATACAGTATTATTCCAGCTGCAGGAGACTCAGGTTAACTAAATGGAGCCAGATCTCCATTTAAATACATATGTTCACATATATGCACAAAAGTTCATGTAATACACATTTATTGAGTTGCTATTTATTGAATTTGTATTGTTGCTTCTTTCATTCAAGACTCTGTGGGTATGATAATGAACATAGTGGCATAATTCCTGTCTTACAGTTGTTGACCATGAGATATATCATCCTAGGATCCAAATCCCTTAAGTATCATTTTTATTTTTGGGAAATGGGTCTCAGTATGTAGTCCAGGCTAGCCTTGAATTCATGGTGATCCTCCTGCCTCAGCCTCCAGAATGCTGGGATTACAGGTGTGTGCTGCCATATTTGGCTCCTTAAGAGTCTTCAAAATTATTTTAATAAGTTAAAACTGCCTTCCTTTGTTGATATACCTATCTTTCCCGATGGTCAGAAATTCCATTCTGGTTTTCAATTGATATAATAGGGAGAGAGGAAGGAAATGAGACTGCAGTAATCAGCAAACAAGAATAGGAATCCATATTCCCTCCTAAACCAGTTGGGTAGCCCTGGAACATGTAGGTTTTTTCTATAGGGCAAAAACTCAGAGCAAGAAATTGCATTATTTGGAGAACCTAGTAGTGGTTGCATGGCATTCTGAGCTCTGAAGAAGAAAGTGTCTTTGACCATTACTAGAATTGTCAATATTAGCCACTTTAACAGGTAATCATAGTATTCTATCACAACATGTGCATATTTCCTGTCCACAACAAATTCAGCTGGTTCTAAACCTAGTTACTAATTGTGCTGGATTGCATGAGTTTTATTACCTTTAGGATGTAGATACTGATGATATCCTGCATGTGGAGATCCACCCAGTAGAGAAGAGAGGAGAGGGAATCCAGTTTTATTAACTAGGCTAAATTAAGCATGCATTCTTGTCCAAGTTTTACTAATCAATCATTCAATTTACAAATCAATCTCGTGGAAGCACTCAACTTTCAGAAAGGCCAGGAATATAATCTCTGGGTTCTTATGAAGAAAGGTAACTAGATTTAAGAAATAGTTACTGATTTCCATCATACATCATGAGAAATATTTGGATTCTATAACCACCACACTGTTTTTGGAATTTATCTCAATCTTCGAAGCTACAGTATCTAGGGAAAATGCATGGAGAACCTAGTTCCTTAAAGAAAGAGGCAGATAAGTGATGGATACTTGGCAACATCATTTGGAAGCTTTACTAACGATAATGATACTTGTTTAAAGACTTTGATAATTTATCTATGGGAAGATAAGACAATAAATTGCTGTTGACATTGACAATCTATGACGGTTGCTATTAAACTTCTCTGAGGATGGCCAAGCGATATCACATTCCAGGAAAATCTGGCAGATTTCCTTTACAAACCAATTAACAGAACAACCCATAGTGTGGAAGAAATAGAATATAAAATAGAAAAGAGTATGACAGAAAGTATTCTACTTTCCATATTTCATTTTATCTCTCCCTAACCCATTGCTTAGCCAGTGAATGAAAGGGTTACCAGAAGACCTGGAATTCAAACAAGAAACCCCAGATCATTTTCTCTCAACACTTTAACTCCAATGTATTAAACTTTCTCATCTTTTGTTTATCTGGTAATGGGTTAGGAAAGCCTTAGCATGAGGCAGATCTAATGAGAATTTAAGAATATGGGGTTTGGTCAGGTAGCATTCTTTCAATTTCTTCAGGAAGCCTGAAAGTCCTTTTACAAAAGGGGAGAGTGGAGTCATTTACTGAGGAAAATCACAGACTTTGGGTCAAGAGAGATTAAACTTGAATTCTAGCTCTATCACTTCATTTCTCACAATATATGTTTAGCATCTATTAAAATGGGAGAGATGGCATTTACTTCTGAGAATTGCTCAGAAGATGAAATCATATAACCTCCCTAAAGTACAAAACACAATGCCTGGTCCACAATGGGTACACGATATTAAAGAACTATTTTCAGAGTGAAAAAGAACACCCAAAGCCATTGCTGCAGTGAGCACACAGGCAAAAATCACAGAAGTACAAGGGCCATTATTAGTAACCAGTAGAAATCTTTGGATAATAGTTTGAATATTTTCCTTGAATTCATTTTCAAGAATCGATTGTGTTGGGGTACAACAATTTATATTTACATCTAGCATGAAATGGTTAAAAAAATCAACCTGGAATCAGACCCATTACTCTTCCAGATTGGGAGAGAAAAGGCTGAGTCTGGGGGCTTTCCATCCATAAAATTTATCAACTATACACTATAAGTTCCAGGAATTCCTTAAGTGAGGAAGGCAAGCTTGTCTTTGGAGGAAAATATGTAAAGATAGGCCCTTAAGTCTATTATCTTGCTCAGAAAAAATTCTTGACCACCAGGTCAAGACATACACATTTCAGAAACCTCTTGCTGATCTGTCCTGGAAAATTAACTTGTATTTTCTTAACATGGTTCCTTCATTCTGTGAATAAGGAGACAACACGGTACTATAACTCAGGTTCATTATTTCTGTATCTGTCATTCTGTTGTTTAGGGTGATTCTCATTGAGGGAAAAATTCAAATACACAATTCTATCTTTGGGATTATATAAGTTGAACATATTTTGTTTCTATTTTTGTGTTTACATTTTATAACACTGCTGTGCTCACTTCGGCAGCACCTCTACATTTTATAATGCTGGAGATAGAATCTAGAGCCTTACACATGCTGGTTATGTGGCCTACCATAGAATTACACTTCTCAGTTTGTTTTTTTTTTTTAATTATCAGTCGTCTATTACTCACTGCTGCTTTATGAATGGGAACTACTTACTTCCTAGACATTCGAAGACCCCTCCATCTATTCCTGGAGAATTATCAGGCACTTTAGGCTGGATCACTTGAATACCATGCAGAGCACAGTGGCCATCTGAAATCCTGTAAGAAAGGTAAACAGAATAAAGAAGAGAAAGCCTTTCTCAGCAGTCAGTAAGAGGAACCCAAAAGAACAGGGTAAGAGTCAGATGCATGTCTTAATAGGTTCCTTTAAACTCCTGAGCAAAATTTGGATGCAAATGATTCATTTGGATGGTGACTCTAGATAGAATTTACAGGTGTAGACATGGAGAAAGAAGGCAGGGAAGTTAGAAAAGTTAGCAGTGTCCTTTTGGAATTACTCTAAATACTATGTAGCACACATCTCACAGAACACATTCACCAGATGACGGCCGCCCCTACCTCTGTCTCTCATGGACTGAGGGTGGCTCTGGGATATTAGCCATCCTCCTACCCACACTGTGCACTTCTGTATGGAGCCTGTCTGTGGCGTAGCAAGCTCCTATGGCCTGTGGAAAGATCTCAGAGGAGATAAAAGACACAGGCAAATGTGTGAAGCTGGAAACATGGTGGGATAAGGATATATGAAGACTGAACAGCAGTAGTATCTTGTACAACAAAATATATTGCAAAGAGTTTAACTTCTCCAAATCTTCATGCTGGTAAAAGGCAGAACTAACATTGGAACAGAATTTTCTTGGGCTCCAAATGATTAGGAACTCAGAAGAAACTACACTTTTAAGTGCATTTTAAGTTTAACACATTACACTTTGGATTATAAAAGTGTATTCTGACACCCTTTAAGATAAAAATGGAGATATTGCTTATATTAAACAAGCAGAGACAGAGAAAAAATGGAGTGAAATTGAGTTAAAATTGTTGGGGAAAAATTAAAATAATAACTGAAAGAATTAAGAAGTAGAACTGACAGTGTGTAAGATTGCATTAGCTAAGAAAAAGTTAAACCAAAGAAATAAATCAAGAAAACAGAAATTAATTACAAAGAGAAATGAAGGAGCATTAGAAAATTTGACATTGAGCATTGAGTGTCAATATGCATGTAATAGAATCTCTTATAGATGATATGGGGAAGTGAAAAATCAATAACATGGCAAGGGAAAGATATGATCAAGTCTCCAAATATAGACCATGTTCACAATAATAATACAGATGAACTACTGAGAGTCAAATAAGTAGTCAAATAAGTAGGGAGATAGATGTTTTTAAAATGGGGAGATCAAGAAATAGAGAAATGGCAGGGGAAGAGAGGGAAAAAGGATTTAAAAATAAAAGAGAATTGAAATGTGTTACATATGTGTATCAACAATGCAAAAGAAAAGTAATCTTTATCTAATGCACACCTGTGTTAATAAAAAATAAAACTTGGAAAAAATAATTATTAACTACCAGTATGAAGATAGTTTTTAACATAACACACAATCATACACATAAAAGACATAAAACTCATTGCAGATCTGATAGTTGTCATTCTAGTAAATAGAATCTTGTGGAATTCTCATATATTTAATTCTCCTTATAATCAAAACCATTATTAAACTACTCCCCCATGTGCATATTTATTAATTCTATTATTCTAAAAAATTTATAACTAAAAATTACCTTCACTGTGGATAAGGAAAATATTTCTGGGAGGCCATTTCCAATCAACCCACTTTCTATCATTCCTGTTCCTCTACGCTGCAGTTCTTTGTCATTCTAAATGTCTAACACTTCTCTAGATCTGTAATTTGCCTACATTCATCACTACATTTTTAAAATGTTTTAATTGGGGTATAATTTACGTGCAGTAAGTTTTATCCTTTAGTGTAGTCATGTACTGCAATGAAAGTATAGAGCAATTCTATCACTCTTAAAAATTTCCTTGTTTCCTTTGTGATCAACCCCTTTACCTCTTTCAGGGCCTATGAAAGTCACTAATTTGTCATCTTTTCCTTTAGTTTGGAAATTGTTGGGTTCTTTTTTGTAGTTTTTGATTCTTGTTTCTTTTACTTAGTGTGATGAATTTGAAGTTTATCCTGCTTGGTGCATATACCAGTAGTTCATTCATTTTGTTGATAAATGGTATTTTATTTTACACATTGATAGTTTTGAGCAATTATGAATAAAATCACTACAAATATTTTACAAGTAAGTTTTTTTGCACAAACATATTTTCATCTTACTTGTGTAGTCAAGATGGTGATTGCTGCTTTACAAACTAACCATGTGATTTAAGTTTATAAGAAAATGTTCAAATATTTTTCAAAACAAGTGTATATGTCATTCTGCACCCTAGCATTAACATTAAAGTTCTAGCAACTGCATTCTTGTAAGACTATGGTATGTCTTTTTTACTCCTGTTATATTTTAATAGAGGTGAAATTGTATCTGATTATAGTCTTAGCTTTCATTATCTTAATACCTATGATATTAAAAATCATGTCCCTATTTGGAATTTTTATATCATGTTGATGAAATACCTGTTAAAATCATATGTCTATTTATAAACTTTGATTGTTACTTGTTCTTGAAGAGATCTTTATATTTTGGATATAAATACATAATTGAATAAGTATGTTCTCCTTGTTTGTGGCTTATTTTGCTTCATTGTAAAAGGATCTCATGAAGAACAGAAGTTCTTAGTTTTGGCCAATTTCAATTTATCATGCTTTTCTTTGAGTGGTTTATGCTCTTCGTGCTGCACATATAATGTCTTTACCTAATCTAACACCACAAATACCGTCTTTTGCTAGAAGTGCTATAATTTGTGGTTTTAATTTTAGATCTGTGATATATTTTGAAATAATTATTGTACTTGGCATAGGTATAGGTTGAAATTCATGTATTAATATATGATGTCAAATTTTCCCATAAAAGTACTACTTTTTCAATTTAATTCTTTTTATACCTTCATGAAAAAAATATATTAACAATATATGTGTGGATCTAAGTCTGAGCATATTTGTGTATCATTAATTACTATTTCTTTTCATCAAATTACATTGCTCTGGCTTACAGTAACTCTTCAGATTAAGTAATGTAAGTCCCAAAACTTTGCCCTTCATTGCAAAAGGATGTCAGTTCTTTTATTTCTTTTGAATTCCCTTATAAATTGTGGAGTCAGTTTATCAAATTTTATCAAATATCTCATTACAATTTTGATTGACATTCCATTTAATATGTACATTACCAAAGAGTAATTACTAAAGAGGAAAATATTTGGACATCTAACAGTTAGCCATCTAGTCTATGGACCTGATCTATCTTACTTACTTGATGATTTTATTTAAATTATTTATGCACATAAATTTTTAAAATATTCCATTATTATTTTATTATCTGTATTGTTTGTAGTGATATTTCATTTTATTCCTGGTATTTTAAATTTGTATTTTTCTCCTTTGTGTGTTTTTGATCAGTCTGTCTAGAAGTATATTGATTTTATGGACTGTTTCAAACTCAAAGTTTTGACTTTATTGATTTTTCTTTAATTGTTTTTTCAATTACATTAATATCTGTTCATAGAGTCAATGAAAATTCAAAGAAATCTCATTTTCACTGATTCATGTTCTTGTGCTGTTTTCCCTAGCCATTTATGATAAAAGTCTCTCAGAAAACTGGATGTAGGGGAAATTTTCTTAACTCTACACAGAATATCCTTAAAAATGCTAAAGGAACTCTCAGACTTCATGGTAAGAAACTGAGTGCGTTCCCCCTAAGGCCAAGTCCAAAGATGTATCTTGCCACCATCTATCTACAACATTGTACTCAAAGTCCTAGATACTAAAGTAAGAGAAGAAAAGGCAATAAATGTACATTTATTGCAAAGCAAGAAATAAAATGGTTTGCAGAGGACATGATTATCTGCATACAAAATCTAAAAGCTTTGACAAATAAACACCTGGAATTAAATGATCATCACAAAGTTATGAGATACAAGTACATTAGATTCCTAAGGCTGCTTTAAATTACCTGGGCAGCTCAAAACAACAGAAATGTGTTCTCCCACAGTACTGAAGTCCAGGAGTCCAAAGTCAATAGGGAAGCAGTGCTTTGCTCCTCCCAAAAGTTCTAGGGAAGAATCTTTCCTTGCCTCTTTCTAGACTGTGGTGGTTACCAGCAATCCATAAAATTCTTTGGCTGTAGATGAATCACTTTAATATCTACCTCCACACCTACATGGTGTTCTTCTCTGAGCATGACTCTATGTCTTCACATGGACAGCTCATGAAGTCTTTGGACTTAGGACTCAACATAACTTAATACAGTGTCATCATAACTTAACTGACTACATCTACAAAGGCACTATTTCCAAAAAGTGACATCTACAGGTACTGTGGGTGAGGTTGTGGATATGTCTTTTTAAATGACACAGTTTAACCCACATTAGTCTACAGCGAGACCATCCAAATTCATATCACCCTCTGGTGCAAAAATAATTCACACCATTTCAACATCTCCCAAAGTCCTAAGCCATTGCAGTATCAACTGAAAATCCAAAATGTCAAATAAAAGTCATCAAATCAAAAGTTCCCAATCTTACTATATAAATCATTGGCCTTGGCTTGGTATGAGTAAGGCTATAGGTATGATTCACTAAGAAGAAAAATTCATCTTTGTGAACATGTTAAATTATTTGGAAGTTATTTCCTTCCAAATACAATAGGCACAGGAAAGACACTGTCATTTCCAAAGGAAAAAATTAGGAGGAAAAAAAAGGGGTCACAGATCCCAAGAAAGACCAAAACTGATTAGGAAAAATTCTGTTAGATTTTAAGGCTGGAAATCCTCCTCTGTTGTTGCTTTTTCTTATATACTAGCATTGATGGTGGTAGTGTTGCCCTTTTAGTCAGCTGGAATAGTGACTGCACCCTCTCAACTCTGACATCCTGTCAGCCCCAGCTGCTCCTGGCCCACTCTCTTTTGTTTGGCCCTCAGATAGATGAAGGTACAAAGTCTGGCAGCCCTATGTACTATGTGATGCTAATGACATGACATTCTGGAGAAGAAAGTCTGGAGAAGACAAGCCTCAGAGACTGTGGAATGGTTAGATAATGAGCAAGTGGCAGCTGAATTTGGTCTGAGTGCTACAGTTTGCTGACATCGACTTTTAACTATTTACATTTGGCTATTTATAGATTTGTTACACTATATATAGCAGAATTGATGTGTCTCAAGGATTCTCTTTCTCCATGCTTTTGGCCACACCCCTGTAGTGAATTGTAGTTCCTTGTTTCTTGATGCTTGCTAGTCTTGTGCTGGGAAGTGGAGGATGCTTTTTTTTTTTTAAATTTTTGTGGTACCAGGGATCAAACTCATGACCCTGCGCTTGCCAGGCAGGTGCTTATGCCAATAAACTAAATCCCCAGCCCTAGTACTGTGTACTTCTAGTGAATTCTCCATCTTAGGTACATTTGGGCTGGATTTTCTCGGTGATTCTGCCATCCTTAAATGACGGGTGATCTTTAGCTGTCTAAGTCTAGGACAGTATTTTTTCTTCCACACTTGGGTTACTGGGAACATTACTGTTCTGTTATCTTTTTCCATCCTCAATGAGATTCACTGGGTTTGTTGTTCCTCAGTCAGTGGCTTAAGGTTTTTGATTCACTGGGGTATGTTTGGGCTGGAATTTACCTTCCCCCAACTCCACATTATGAAGTCCTAACCTTCATTACTTCAGAATGTGATCTTATTTAAGATAAGATCTTTACAGAGGTAATCAAGTTAAAATGAAGCCATTAGGCTTGGCTGTAATCCAGTATGACTGGTGTTATAAAAATAAGACATTTGAACACAGACATGCACAGAGGGAAGATGGTGTGTAGACAGAGACAGAAGATAACCATCAACAAGCTAAGGGGAGAGGGCTGGAACAGATTCTTCCTCCACACCCCTCAGAAAGGCCTAATCCTACTATTGCCTTGATACCAGACTTTTGCCCAAATACTTTCTTTTTTTAAGACTCTCAGTCTTATGATACATTAACATAGCTGTAGTAAACTAATATGGAGTGAAAGATTTAGGTGAGATTTCTCCTCTTTCTAACAGCAGAGGTTCCTACTTCACCAGTTACTAAGGATGCTTCTTTTAGTCTCCCGCCAGCCTCATTTTTTCTCCTTGTGTCCAGTGAACTCCATTCAGAAAGATCCTGGAAGTGAGTGTAAGTTGCCTTCCTCTGCTCCTTTCCTGTATGCTGGGTTTCTAAACACTCACAAAGGTTCTCACCTAGCTTGAGCAACTCACTAAAACTTTTGGCTTCCTGCCCCCTTGTAAGACAACCTGATTTTCCTCCCATCTTCCCCACCAGACAAACCAGCACATGCATTTTTTCTTTCTTTGGAGTTCCCACAAATTCCACACTGGTTAATTGCTCTGGAATCCCAGATCTTAAATGAATGCAAAAAAAAAATCATGATTTTGTTAGCCAGTCTTTCTCATTTGTAAGCTTAAAACAGTTCTGTTTTCAGCTTTTTATATCCTGAGAAAATCTAAGAGACTTTTCTCATTTCAAACTATGTACCCCCCATCCTTCAACTACTGACCTCTGAATCTGTCACCTGGGAAATTCTAGCATGGATCAAAATTCATACTACTCATTACCTTCGTTAGGAAGCATTCTCTTAATCCCAGGAAGAGAATCAGTTAATAAAGCCTGTGTGTTCCCATAGTATAGTGTGTAGACCTCTATCATTATGCTTTGCAAATATTTCTTATTGTACCTTATTTCTTATTGTACCTTTCTCAGTCTTTGAAGCATCTGAGAAGAGAGTTTGTATCTTTGCAGTTTACTTTACTGCATAATGTCTACACATGAAGTAAACACTTAGAAAAATCTGGATTCAACTGACATTCCCTTGAAAAGTGTCAAAATGCAGCCCCTCCATTCCAACGGAACAAGGTGACACTGCAGAATTACATATGGAGGAGAGACTTCCTGGCCTTCTTCTTTAGAGATCACCCAGTTATTTTTTTCTGACAGTATTTCTCCATATCATACATGCATTACAGACACGTCTGAAAACCGAAAGAAAATATACAGCAAATACAAGGACAGAGTGGCTAAGAGTCAGGTTGCCTTAGCTTTGGATTTCTGGCTTCTGTTTGTACCACCTTGGTGGCTTTCTGCAATAAAACTTCACAAAGCTATTTCCTAGTCTTCATAATAGTATTTACTTACAAGCAGTTACTGCAATGATTAACTGTGAAACTACTCATTACATAGTAGATGTTTAATTAACATCTTGGAATGTTAACATTTTTATACTTATTGCTTATATTATCTCCCAACATGTCATGTACCAGGCTATGAACTCTATTAGGACACTCATTTTTCTCCAGATCAAGGAAGTATTTTTTCAGAAATCTGTATATAATCTCCAAATATTATAATCATGCAGGTTACTCCAAAAGAGGTTCAGGGAAGACATATCCACTGGTCACATTGCAAGAGAAAGCAAAAAACGTTGAAAGTTACTATGGCTTTTGCCAAGTACCCACACCTGTTGCAAGTGGTGTACAGTGCTGGTTTGGAATGAAAGCTATCATACTGGACAGACTTGGTTAGTTCAGACCCCTGGCTTTGCCTCTGTGAGTTACATAATTTCAGATGAGTCATGTTTAATTTCTTCATTTATAAAATTGTGCTGATAGTGATGGTAACTGTCTTTTATGTCTGATTTACCATACGTGGTTCAGAATTTGCTACTAAATGAGTCACTTCATCCTGAAAGGTGTCACTTTGCTGTCCAAGAGTCATTTCTTCCAGTTCATGGAGTAGCCAGCCTCCCATCTACCTGCTCTCCTTTGCCTATGTCAGATGGAGAAGGTTTTCCTTTCGGGCTGGCATATACTCCACAGGGGAACTTGGGAAAGGAACAAAGATTTAAGAATAAGTCAGAAAGGTTTTTTTCCACTTTGTAAAATGCTGTGTCAGAGACTGAACACGGAGGAGTCTGCAGCCCTTGGCTACAGTGTGAGGTGGGGTGGAGGTGGGGTTCTCTTTCCTGTGTTTCTGCCACGTGTCCATCAGCCTCACCCTCTATTACAGCTCTCTGGCCTTAGAGACCTGGAACACTGGCTCCTCCACTCCTGTGCTTTGTGCCTGGTGTTAGTAACTGTGTATTTTTATAATGACAAGGGGCGAGGCTGGCACCAGGCAGAGCCTGCAGGTAGCCTGGCACAGTGCAGGGCACTCTGCAGGTAAAGCTGCTGAGCAAGGTCCTGGGCCTGACAGGACAGATGAAGCCCTTTGTTCCTGCAAATGGGCCTTTCCTGGCAGTGATGGAGCTCACTTGCTGTCCAGCCCCACTCCTCCTCTTCAGCTGCAGCCATTATCCTAAAGTGGTTTTATTGATCTGCTGACTCCCTGTCTCCTGCCTTGTTCCTCCTCCTCCCCCCTCCCTCCCCCTTGCACCCCATCCTTGAGCTCCCAAATACTCCATGGCTGGCCTCACACATGCAGGGATTTTCTTCAGGGGTGAATGATGATTTTGAAGTTAGATCAGACAACTGCATTTGTCTCATGTGAAAGCAGATACTCTCCTAGTGTCCTCCCTTTCATATGTCTCCATTTCCAAGCTCATCTTACCCAGATTTAAGTTTTTTGTCTCTTCAAGTTTATGACCTAATAAATAAAAGACATGAATGTGTGATTGGCAGGGCTACATTTTGGCAAATTATAGTAAATTTTGCCATGTCATGATTCCCTGTTTTAAACAATTGTCGATTGCATTAACACTGATGCAATTTACATGCAATCTGAATAATTTGAAGTAGTTATTATTTTTGCACAAGTTTATGTACAAGTTCCTTAAACATATGTATTGTAGTTTTATTTTATCAGCCTTGTGACCTAACAATTATATCTCAAATTCACAGATGAAGACAAAAGTAATATGAAAGTCCTACATCTAACGGATACCATAGACAAGACTCAAAGTTAAGTCCATCTAACACAAAACTTATTTTTCTCCATATGAAAAGCTACATTAATGATACCGCCTGAAATTTTAGGCATATATCTGATTAAACTGTACTCTAAGCTGTGTGCTATATTTTATGCTACTTATTAAATTGTAGCTGACTTAATCTTTAAAGAAGAAAGAATTTTTTTAGGTGTTAATCACCTGTACAGGCCCTCCAGAATCACAACTCTTCTCGGGTTTGAGAAGAGTTTTCACTTTTCTCTTTATTTAGCTCTACTGTAGCTCTTCAGCTACTTTATATATTTTGAAATAATTTGGAGATGTTGTTCTCCAGTGAAAATGTAAGACCTAAAGGTGATTAAATTTCTACTCAAATTCCATGAATAAAGCTCATGTAGAATATTTCCTCCTAGTGTGACACAGTGTCAGGCTATAGACACTAACGCTGTGTGCTCTCATCCCTGGATATGCTAGGGACCTGGTGTCAGAGAAGGTCAGTAGGAACAATACAGAGTTAAGAGGCACTAGAGACCAGGATGCTGTCATGACCTTTAATTAAACTTATGATCATCTTTTGTGCCTGTAAGGAAGGCACATTTAGAAAAGATGTATGTACCTTCCATAGCCTGGAATGAATTACTGCCTTGTTAGAATAAGAGTGAGCGAGGTCTCTGGAAGAACCAGATTCTGATTATTAGTGAAGCCAGGAGAATGGAGCATCAGTGAGACAATCCCTGTACATAATTATTATTTATTACTATTGAACAATACTATCTGCTGTGCACCAATCCGGTCCACTGCCATATATAAAATTGACTTGCTCTTGGCCCTGCCAAATCAATACCTTCTATTGCAGACTATAGAGGTGACTTTTGTCCTTTATCTGCCCCCATTCCACATTTTTAAAGTGAGATATATTTAGAGTAAGATATAATGTTCAGTTTCTCCATTTTAAGACTAGTGGCTAGAGATGTTCTTTGCTTTAGAGAAAAGTTTTAAGTTTTTTTCTCTTGACTTACATTATAAAATCAGCAGGGTGTTTCCATTAGAAAAATAATAGCATGCATTTAGTCAAAAATGTTGGAGGAATGATGAATGTAGAAGAATGGAATGGGCATAGGTATGGAAATGAGGATGTTTGGCTTTAAACCTGTCATTATGAACTAGGAAGCTGAGCTCTTGCCATAACTGTTAATGTGAGAGTGAAAACAAGTCATTTAGCCTCAGTTTCTTTACATGTACAAAGACGTTCGGCCTAAATCTGAGATGTCAGATGTGTAGCACACAGATCACCCCTCATGATTTTTACATGTCCATAGCAGATATTACTAAAACATTCTCAATGAATTAATGAAAGTTAATAGTGTATATGAAATAAATTAGCATATGTATTAAAATATTTTTGAAACAATGGACTAGAGAATTTCAGGAACTATTTGAACTTCTCCCTACTTTCTACTACATTTTTGGAAGACAGAATCTTCTTTTGTCTGTGACTTATACTCTGAGTAACATTTTGGCCATTCTTTTAAGATTGTAGTTCTTAATGTACTAACTCTTGTCATTATTTAATTATTTTGTTATAAAATTTTTGTGTGATTTTTCATAGAAGTAAAGAGTGCTTTTATATTTTTATTAATATCTACATATATTACATTTTTAAAAGTTCTTTTTCAATCAAGCCAAAATACAGTCTCAATACACCTAAAAAATAAAAGCTATATTTTGATCAATTATAACTAAAATTCTTAAATTATATTCCCACTCAAGTCTCTTCTATCCTAGACACTCCAATACACTGAAATAATGTCCAGCTTCCTGAAGTTTTATGCCAGTGAAACTTTCACATGTTACATTGATCCATTACAAAACTCTCTTAATTCATTTTAAAATTGGCATGAATACATTTCTATAAGCAAAAAGACTACTCATGTAATATTTTTAAAATCCTGTTGAAAAAGACTATTGTTTATTCTGACAAAATTTCAGCCTGAGCTACATTTATTTTAGAACTGTTCAATTTTGAGCTGTCTCCCTTCTCCCTGCCTTGTATGCCTCTCCCATTCACTTTCTTCCTCTAATTTAGTGAGTTTAATCTTAATGAAAATTCATAATTGTGGCACCAGTCATTTATTATCATTTGAGGTCTGCCTCTAGTGTTTGATTGACTTTGCAGGCCTAAAGCTGGCAGTCTGAGTATCTATTTAGAAGATAACAATTTTCAATATACCAACTACGGGGGTTTACTTCTGAAGTTGATAGCCATTTTTAATTCTCCATTATCTTGTTTTAAAGTCCTGTATCATTTCATTGTTTTGTTTTGTTTTCTTTTGTTTTGTTTGACTTTGTTGTATCTGATGCTGTGGGCAACTATTTTGAGGATGACAAGATATATTTTGGTAACCATTGTTGATTTCCTATTGTTTTGAAATCTTGTATAGCTTTCATTTTTTGTGTCTCAATTGGTTTCATTCCATTCTGCTTTGTTCGATTTTATTAAGTCTTATGGTACAGGCAGCTATTTTGACAATAACAAGAGGCATTATGGTATCCATGTTGATTTCTTTTTACCTTGTTTTGAATCCTGTATCACTTTCAGGGGCTTATTTTCATTGGCTTTCTTCTATTTTATTTTGTTTGGTTTTAGTCCCTTTAAAATAAAAAAAAATTTAAAAACTAAATTTAATTAAATTAAATAAGAGTTTGTAAGAAACAAGGAGGCAGACCTTTTGGAGATGATAAAAAGGATCAACAGAAAAGTGGGGGATAAGGTAAATGGAAAGAAGTTTGAGAAATGATATACATGTACAAATTACCCAAAACAAATGTAACTATTATGTACACTAATATACACTAATTTTAAAAAAATACATAAACACCCACAAAGTAAAGAATATGCATTTAAAATAAACTATGCCTGCTATCTTTATCTTTTACTTATTTTATTTATTTTATTTTTATTTTTATTTTTGGTACCAGGGATAAAATTCACAACTTTGCCCTTGTGAGGCAAGCACTTGTGCAGCTGAGCTAAATCCCCAGCCCATGCCTGTTATTTTTACTGTGTGCCAGGCTGAAAGTTGTGTCTGGTAGTCTTCACTTTTCAGGAACGTCTGTATTTTTTTATTACATCTTTTAATTTATTTAAAATGAGAGGGGCTGTTATTCTCATCAAAGCTGAATTTTAAGTGAAGACTAGGTATAAACTTTAATTCAAAGCATGATTCATTTTATAAAATGCATGCATCTCCCCATAAAATGCAAGTTTGATCTTTTTGCTGCTATTTCAAGTCAGGTTCACTTAGGCTACACACAGCAAACAAAAAGCTCATTGATTTACAGTGAAAGCTGAGGAAAAATTGTCTTTCCAAATACAAAGATGAATGAATGAATGAATAAATGAACATTTTAATGTGAGTGGCAGTCAGCATAGTATAACACAAGGAGTTAGATTTGTGCCAATATAAGCTTGTATCACAATTCCAACTCTATCACTTTCTATGTTTAAGACCTTGAACAGCTTCTCTGCCTCCTTAAACTCTTTAAAATTGTTGCAGAAAATCAAATGGATGAATAAGGTCTTGTAATATCTACCTCTCCAAGGATGACGCAAAAAGCAGAAAACATGAAAGAAATCAAATTTAAAAGTTTTGCTGTTTGTTAAAACATTAAGTGTATTTTTATGTTAAAACAATTACTAATGAAATTAGAAATGCAAATTCCTTTGTCACATCCTGTAAAGTAGCTTTATAGGACTATAAGAAAAACATCTACTCCTTCATAGGAAAAGGAATGAAGTATTTCCTTTCATAAATATTTTCACGGTATTTGGAGAAGTGGAGGCGGGTTATCAGCCTCCTCTTTGGCATTACAACTTGTAAAGTGAAAAAAAAGAACATTTCTTTTTCTGCTTCTATATCCTTGGTCATCCCAGTTTATAAGCTGTGCCATAACTATTGAGAAGCCCAGAATTTGATTTATGAGTTCTCACCTTATGGTTGGGGAAGGCAACTATTAGTTATGGGTCAGGACTCTCAGAAGTCGTTTACCTCCCACATTTCAGCTTTTCCTGGTAATAAGCACAGCTGTGGCAGGTACAGGCATCTTCCGTCTCTCTTTTCTTTCCAGGTCTTTTCTTGTCTAGTTTCTGTGACATAATGGTAATGCAGGAGTTGTCTCTTGGGACCTGATTGACTAAAGTGACCTAGATTTGGAGCAAAGATAAAGAAAAAAGACAGTACTAGTTGTATTTGTCAACTCATCCGGGAATCTTGTATTTTGCGCATCGGGAGAGGAGAGGGATGATTGCCTATTGCCTGGGTACAAAGGAGACAGAAACTTGCCAGGACTTCTCACTTTGGATGAGTCCGGGTCAAGTGTGTGAGCAATGCTCCTGAGATACTATGCTGCTGTCCTATTCAGAAAAGAATAAACCACCTCTCATAGGTAGAGAAGAGCCATGAAGGCTTGATGGGCACACACTGGAGCTGCAACCTCAAAGGAATGCTCTTTAATTTTACCCCTTTCCTGCATCTCTAGTGGCTTCCGTCTAGATTTGGAAACATTTAAGGAGTTCTTGAAAATTTCTTGTTCATATATCCTAAAATACACTCCCAGATGTTTCAGTAAGGGATTATTTAAAAGATCTCTTGGAATTTTTCCAGAAAGTGTAGTATTTGGTAGAAGATACTGGGGTTTATAGTGTATCTTTTTGTGATTTCTCTTTGTGTTACTTTTGTAAGTATGAACATAGATCATTGCTAAGGTTTATATGTAGATATCCCTCAAGAACTTCATATGCTCATAGATGGTACTTTTGGAAAAATATTGAACTATGGACATACTATAACTGACTTACTATTAGGAGGCAGGGCCGGGCCAGGGCCCGTGGGTTGCTGTGACCTGGAAAGGTGCATCCTTGTCCCTACCTCCTCCTTCCCTTTCTGTTTCCCGACTACCAAAATATGAGGAAGCTGAAACTTATGAAATGTGAGCCAAAATAATCCTCTTCTTATATATATTGAATATGATGGTGTCTCAGCACAAATAAAAGTTTTTAAAACAGCCACCTATAGATCTGATATAGATTTTTATTTTTTAACTTAAATTTACTGAAAATAATTACTAGTTCTTGGCAATAAAATTGAACTTTTGATATCAAATTTTAAATGTCCCAGGAGTCATTGGGGGAAGTGAGGAAGTTATCTGCATAGTTTTTGCCTAGATTTGATCACCATTAGCAAAACTTCTCAATGCTCTTAGGGAGCAATGGATGGTACTAAAGTCAGGTTTCATGCCCTTCATTTGGAGAGTAACCAGAAAAAGAAACTTTACCTACTGTCAGTTTTCATAGATGCTATTAAATGTGACTAATAAGACATATCAAGGAACAAGTATTGAAGAGTATCCCATATGTCTAAGCATTTATCACCAAAATTTCATGTATATTTTCAGAATTCATGCTAAGATAGTCATAAGGGTGAATAGGAAATAATAGAGTATGCAGATAAAACAATAAGCACATTTAATTATTTGAGAATTGACAAAGGGGCCAAAGACATGTACTGGAGGAAAGATAGCCTCTTTAATAAGTGGGGTTAGGAACACTGGCTATCCACACACAGAAGACTAGGTTTAGATGCATATATCTCACCTTGTACTAAATGAGAATCAAAATAGATCAAACAGCTGTTAAAACAGAAATGCTTAATCTGCTACAAGAAAAAACAGGTAAAACTCTTGGAGTCACAGGTGTGCATAAGGACTCTCTGAACAGACCCCCAGCTCCATGAGAAATAGTACCAAGACACAACAAATGGGATCATATCAAATTAAAAACCTTCTGTGCAGTAAAAGAAATGGCCAGCAGAGTAACAAGACAATCTAAAAAGTGGGAAAAATAGTTGGCATTTATTCCTCAGTCAGAGAACTAACATCTAACATATATGAAGAACTTAAAAAAATTAAATTGCTCTAAAGAAAAGATGAGCAAGTACAATGAATAGGCACTTTACAGAAACAGAGGTACAAATGGTCAATAAATACAGGAAGAAGTGCTCAGCATCATTGGGCATTAAAAAAGTGAAAATCAAAACAACACTGAGATTCCGTCTTATCTCAAAAGAGTGGACCTAATAAAAAAATCAAATAATAATAAATGCTAGTGAGGACGCAGGAGGAAAAAGAAATTCTTCTGGGAATGCTAACTAATGCAACACTATGAAAATTAGTATAGAGATTCCTCAAAAAACTAAAACTAGAAATTCTTTTTGATCCAAATGTTCTCCTTCTTTGTGTTTTCTCAAAAGAATTAATGACATCGCATTACTATGATACATACATGCCCATGTTTATTGACACAAAATTCACAATAGCTAAATCTTGGGAGCAGTCTTTATGACCATCAGCAGGTGAATGGATAAAGAGAACGTGGTATTTATACAGAGTAGAGTACTACTCTGCCATGAAGATAAATTGTAGGAAAAGAGATGCACCTTGAGACTGCAATGTTAAGTGAAATGACTCAGACACGCAAGCTTAAATATTGCATGGTGTCTTGCAGAAGAAACCCAAACTATAAGTGAATAGTAAAATAAAAGACAGTAGAAAGTAGGGAGATACATCTTTCCCCAATGGGAAAGGGATCAAGAAATGAAGAGAAAAGTAAGGAAGGAGAAGGGAAGTGGGTGAAAAAAGGAATTAAGATGTGCTATGTATATGAACCCCCTCCACACAATGAATATAAACATTACGTACCACAAATATGCACTCATTTTAAAAAGTTCACGGTGAATCTTATGGACCGGGGATAAATAAAGGCTGATCTTCTTTCCCACGCAGGTCGGTACGAATGTACAGTCCTAGCTGGTGCACTTAGGATGGTGGCCCCTGCCACTTTGGTAAGTTGCTCCAGTTGTCATCAAAGAGAAGAGGCTTGAGAGGCAGTGCAGACCCAATGCTGTGAGGGAATTTGCATTTTTATAGTCCCTGCCTCTCATATGCTAAAAATGAAAAAAAAAAGTTTTCTTGTGATGAGTATTTACAAGTAAAAAGTATAAGGGGTTTAAGTACATCAAATACCAGCTCTAAGTGTTTTCCACAAGAATTCAGAAATCAGAGATTCTACAAAGGCCTCCCAAGGGATGCAATTAATACCTCCTTGTGCCTTTTTGGGCCTCATTTTTGTTACCATAAGACGCTGCACCCCTCCTCCTGATAAAAGAAGATTCCAAAATGCCATCTGATTTATCTCTGAGGTCAATGACTTCCACAGGTTTCATTCAGCAGTCAGATCATAAGGATTTGAAGTGTCTCCCATGACAGGAAATTCTCACCGTTATATTTGTGCTTTCCTGTTGGACCTACTGCATTTTTGTTTTCTTATTAATATTTAATTTACAGACAGGAAAGTCATTTGGATCTGGAGTCATCTTGATAACACCACTAATACAATCGGCCGGACGTCCCCATGTGTACTGTCCAAGACCTGAGACACTGCATGACCACCTTTTCAAGTGTCCAGGTGTTGGATTCAAGGGCGATTGCATGATCATTCATAGTCACATTTATGAAAATTCTAATTAAAAATACAGATGTCTTCGGCTCACAATACCCAGACAGCTGTAATACTTATTAGATTTTTTAAATGTTAAGACGCCGTATCCTCACTTCTCTCCAATAGAACAGCTAATAATAGATAACAAAGCATAGCCAGAGAGGACTTGTAGGCTTTATTCTCCCACTAATTGACGAGCTTTGTTTATAGAGAAAACACCTAGTGCTTCTACTAATTGGTATTTTGCAACACTGGCTTTATTAGATTGCTTTGTTTTCCCTTTCAGAATGGCTTGGATACAGTATTGTTTACTGGGGGTGGTAGAATTTCCAAAGGGTTGTAGTCCAACTGCTCTAACACAAAGCTGATGGCCATACAAAAGATTATCTGGATCTAAGAACAGACAACCATTAAGGATCATTCAGCCTTAAAGAGAGGGCTCCTTGTAATGCAAATGTAAACTTGTCTCTAACTCCTTGGAGGCAGAATAAACAAGCAATTACCATATTTAGAAATGTCTATGATGTGTGGACATAAGAATTTTGCCAGGATGAATGCAAAGCTCTGTACTGACACTTTGAGTCTGCTTATGTGAATCAGAGCAAATATATCTTCTTAACCTGACAGAGAAATTCTTTAGATTTAAATGCATAGTTAAAAATGAAATAAAGAATAGAAATTTTATGTCTAGTAAATAATGTCCAGTAAAAGAGTAAAGTCATCTTGAAAATCCTGGTGTGATATTTTGTTAATTCTCTTCTTGTTCATTCATTCATATACAAACAACTATTACCTGTGGAGGGCTTTCTTAAGTTTAAGGCATGGTGCTAGGCACTAAGAGAGGGTATAATTATGCAGAGATGAGCACAACTAGATCAGAGGACATCCTGAACTGTAGTGCTACATTTGAGAAGTCACTAGGCCTTGCTCTCCAGCACAGTAGCAACTAGCCTAAATTGAGACATGCTACAAGTACAATGGCACCCAAAATTTGCAGGACTTATGTTCCTAGAGCACCTGCAAATGGTGAAAAGTCATGAATTACGGATATGGTTAGAAAGATGCCTACAAATGCTTACTTTTATAGTTTAAGCTCTAAATATGCTAAGTGTCCAGCAATTATGTAATTTGATTTAATAAAATACCTTATTAATAAATGAGGGTGTTTTGGTGGCATCTTGGGGATTTTAAGGCTTTCAGAAGATCAAATCTGAGAACTTTCAAGATAGCTACAGGCTTGTAGTAATGTGCTATGATGCAGGAGTGCTGGTGCTTCTGCATCACAGGGCAGACTGCTTACAGGGCAGCAGCAGGGAAACTGAATACTGTGCTTGGATTAGCTATTTGCAAACATCTTGCCAAAAATACAGTTGTAGAGGATATCTGTGGTTTCTGCAAAATTTGATGATTTTCCATGAACAATTATTAGTTAGGTTCTAAAGAAAGATCTGTGAACGACTGAGCCAGTAAACTCTGGACTGTGACTTTGTGGGGATGTACTGCGTAGAATATGCACCAAATTTCAAGAATTTTGTATAAAAAGAGTACAACATATATTTTATTAATGTATTTATATTTAACACATGTTAAAATGATACAATTGTTGGGTATATTGTATTCTGTACAATGAGTCACTAAAATGCATTCCATTTGTTTGTTTTCTTACTTTTGAAAACACACCCAGCTATCCCCTTCTTCATGTCTTTCCCTAAGTTCTTAAGACAGTCCTACTACAGTGATACATGCACAGCACACTGAATTCTATAGAAGTACAATTTGTAATAGCAAAATTCAGAAAACAGCCTGAATATGCATCAGCAGCTGATTGGATAAAGAAACTGAAGTATTGATGTACAATGGAACATTATTTGGCTATACAGAAAGGCAAATGTGAGATATTTGTAGGAAAATGGATGAACCTGGAAAATATAAAATTGAATGAAATGTAATATTGAATGAATGAAATATTGAATGAATGAACCAAACTGGAAAAACTTATGGTATCACTGATCTGAGTAAAACAAAGTATAACTGAGAGAAAAATAAAGGAAGAACAGAAGAAGACAGTTGGATGAATCTCCTACAGATAGGATGGGGTGCAAGGGACCAATGGCAAGGGAAGGGGAGGAGATGGAGAAATAAGTAGGGTAAAGATATGCCATGTACAAGGCTCTATTAACTTCAGTGAATGTGAACACTGTGTGCTATAAACATGAATTAAGATTAGTAATATCAAATGAGAATGAAAACAGAGAAAGGGAATTAGAAGAGGGAGGGTGGGTGAGGGGATTAAAGAAACAGGGCATGTTATATACATGTGGTAGCTCCCCAAGATGACTATAAAATGTATGTACAGCAAATATGCAGTAATAGAAATTTTTTAAAGCTTCATTCTTTTTTGCAGTGGGAGCTTTAGGCACTGGCTACACCTTGAGAAAAAGTCACAGAACAACAAGGAGACAGGAAGACAGGAAAGAAATGGGGTGCCACTTCTGGGGAAGGTTTAGCTGCTCTTAAATGACAAACTGCAGAACCCATCCGGACCCCCAGTAGGATCCAGCCTGGGCAGTCAGACGTCCAAGAACAGCAGAGGCTGTGTGGCAAGTCTCCATCCTGCAGGATGTGTTGAGCAGCTGACCTACCCACTGCCGGTGCACCCGTCTTTAGGCCTCACATTATGTTTGCGAAGTTTAAAATAATAATAAAACAATAATAATTTAAATACACCGCTTATTATGTGTAATAAATATGTTAACATGTTTATTATTTTAGATTGTAAAGTTCTTGCAGTTTCTTTAAAAAAAAAACCATAGCTACTGGAAACATTTAAATTACATAGTTGGTTTCATTACATTTCCACAGGCCGGCAGTATACATTTCTATGCTCTTTAACACATAAGGTGTCACTGTTGGGTATCCTGGCTAATAATTCACCACCACTCCCCTCTCCATCTGGGTAGTTCAGCACACAATACTGAATGTTTACCGGGTCCTATGCATTGTGATGGGTGCTGGGAGCACAGTAGTGAAACAAAACAAAACAAAAACAAACACATCCTTGACTCTTACTAGGCTTCTATTTTATGTGAACCCCCAAGGGCAGTCTAATAACTAGCTCTGCTGAGGCACTTAAATTTAGCAATGACTGGTCTGCAGTATTTGAGGAGAAGTGCAACTTGTTCAGTGAGTCTCTCTATTAATAGCCCAGTGATTGTACAACTGATGACTTAAGTGACTACAGCATCTGCAGCCCAGTCTTCCACAAAGGTATGGATAAATGTGTTACTTTGGAAATTAATAGATATTTTGAAAACAAACAAAACTCATCTGTGGAACTATTTGGGGAATGCTGAGTTAAATGAAAAACAACAAGTCTCTTTGCTGCAGGATTTGTGAAAGGTTTTGCTCTTTATGAACCTCTAACACTGTGTTACCATGAAAGTTTCCCTAAACGTACTTGACCAAGAATTTGGATTAAGGTGAGTTTTTTCTCTGGGAATAAAATTCTTCATGATAAGCTTTCAGAGATAATGTTTAGTTCATATTGTCATTCTCCTTCATTCTGATAAGCTTTTCTGTACCAGTTGTTGTTACTACCTTTCTGGTATTCAGACTCAGACTGGCTTTTTTTTTTCCTTTGCACTTTGTGTGTCTGAGACTAGAAGTCTTTAAATCCCATTTGTGTCACCACCTGGCTCTAGCTACGTCCTGCCAGTAGGGGAATCTAAAGGAGATTGAAAGAAGAAAATGGTGCAGACTCTCCGATTCAATTGACTTTCTGGTCTCTTAACTGTGTTCTAAGCAGTGAATCCTCACCCTTAAAGCAGTAGTTCTTTGCTATCCCAGCAGACAAAATCAGGTGGAAGCACTTCTGGTGACACTTATAGAACTAGTGACATATATCCCTCCACCTCCACCCCCTGTCAATCAGCTAGAACCATTGGTGAGTAATTAGTTTTGGTCCCAGTCCCAGGGTGCTTCTTTTCTAGAGTATCCAAGGTTATTTATTTACTTATTTATTTATTATTTTCGTGATATATTGGAGATCTCTTTCCTTTGTTCCCACAGCCCTAGAGTGATAGTTAATTCCTGTGGTTACTACTTGTGGAATCCCAGAAGACCTGCTCTTTGTTTTCCCAGTTCTTTAACACATACTTTTTTATACTGAACTTTTTGTTCAAAGGACATGAGTGGTCTCTGACACCTGACTAGAGCTGCCCAGTATGCCTTGGTCATCTTCTCCACCTCCTAGGCCAACACCCTGAGGGGGAGCTGTGTATGAAATTACAGGAGAGATCCAACATGAGCCTCACCAGAGTCTGTTTCTAGAGGTGAGCTTTTCTCCTGCTTTAGGCAGCCTCAGCCTAAGGAGATGAACTTCCAAGGAAACAAACCTCCCACCAGCTGCTTCTGTTGCCTTCCGAGGTCCATGTGACAATAAAGAAATAGATCCTAATTTGCCACATTTTTTCTTGTCACCTGGAGCCCTGGGCCTGCTGGCTTTAACAAAACTGTAGAGTGAAACCCTAACTATGCTTCTATTTTCTTATTTTTCTCCTGAAAATATAGAGTTGCTACTGTCCCTGTCTACCAGAACAGCTAAACCTATCTAAAGAGCTTGAATTCTACTAAGTTAAGGAGTATTTGATTCTCAGAACCTGAATTCATGTTTTTTTACATTGGCATTTACTTATGTGTTCATGTTTACATATGTGCCTCCATCTCTGTCCATGTTTGTATGGGCACAACACATATCGCTGCATAGATGTGTGAGTCTGTGTGTGGATCTATTTATGCTATGTGCTGTTTATGCTATTATGCTATTTTTTACCACTGTATCTCTAGTACCTAACATAGAGACTGTGCTAATAGATGTTGAATGAATGAACAGATATATGAAAGATGTTTGTTAATGCTATTGCATTAACATTAAAAGAAAAAGAATGAAATCTGCCTGCTTGGTTTAAGGCAGAGTTACCTAATTCAGCTCCATTACTTAAAAGTATAACATAAGCCACATATAAAATCTTCTAGAGGCCACAGTGAGTAAAATATGAAAAAGGAAAGTTTAATTTTAAAATATTTTATTTAATACAACAAAAATATTCTTACTTTGATGTTATCTAGCAAATAATTATTAATATAATATAATATAGAAAAATCATTAATATGATATCTACATTGTTTCTAAGTCTTTAAAAGCCAGTGCATATACTATACTTGCAAAACATCCCAATTAAGAGTAGTTGCATAAAAAACAAACAAACAAAAGAGTAGTTGCATTTCAAGGGGCTCAGTAACTCTGGATGGTCATGTTGTCAGTATTAGAACATATTTTGATAATTTCCTTTGGGTGATGAAGAGAAGTATACTTTCTGTTTTCTGTAAAGTTTGTAAATGAGGACTCTTGGGAAGTAACACTTGCTTTTCGGATTTGAGAAAGTTTGGTTTGGAATAGTATGTTAACACTCCCTATTTGCTACAAATCTTATACATCACAACTCTTTCCCCTTCTCTGTTCTTCCACACCAGTGGTCTGAATGTAACCAAACTAGAGCCTACACTATTCCCAAACTCATTTTACTCTACTTGTAACTTGAGTTTCTTAGCTGGAGACTTAGCCTCCATCTCTAAAATCTGATCCATTCTAGAAAGGTTTATTTTTCCCTGGAACTGACCGCCTCTTTCCTCATATAGTCTTCAAGCAGAACCACAAGAAATAATAATAAAAAATAGAAAGTATAAACAAACATGCCAAGAAAACATCTGATGCCCCTTTCTTTTATACCCTGCATCCTCAGTCCCTTCATATCACTTCTGATTATCACTTATTCTATAGACAGTCAGAATTTTCTCTCCATCTTTTTCATAAGGCAATGAGCCTCTAGGTTTATATAATCCTCACTGGCCCCATCAAAATACATTTTAAAGCTGTAACATGGATGGAAATTGACATGGCATTGGTATAAAACTTTGTGTCTTCTCTTTCTCCTACCTCACCTTTTCTGTTATCGGAGAATACAGAATCTTAGAGATGGCTCCATTGACTTCAGACTATCTGCTTGTTACACATTCAGTGTCTTAAAATCCTCTAAATATGCAGAAGTGATTCTTAACAAGTGGGGGTGGGATGGAAGAAATGCTAAATATTTTTCACTAACGATACTGTTAACTATGCTAGTAAATTATGGATAATTAAATTTAATTTAGAATTAATGGCAACATTTTTCCTCACTAATGAAATGGTTATTTGTTATTAGGAAAATATTTATTGGTGGAATTGTGTGATCTCTCACATCACTATTAAACCTTGTTAAACCATTTTTAATTTCAATTTGGGTTTAATTAAGATTCATTAAGCATTTTATTAAATCTAAATTAAATTCTAATGGAAATTAGGTTTCCAAAGAGAGACAGTTTGGCCTTCCTCCATTCTTAGTTCTTTCAAAGTAACCAGTTACAAAAGGACCATGAGCAAAGTGGGGCCTCATTAATATTGATAGAACAAGAAGACTGACAGCAGGTCTAATTCCAAAACTGTCTCTCACTCATCATGAGATCTTGTATAAGTCGTATCATTTCTGTGATGATCAGTTTACTACTCTTCAAGATGAAATTGTAATGCCAGAATAGCTGTGGAAATGGAAAGGCGAGGATTGGATACCAAATGTTTATCCATTATCTGCTTTTCTTATCTCAGATACCTGCAGCTCCATAGAAGAAGAAAGAAAGGGAATTGATTACAACTTTGTAAAAATGCCAACATGTGTAGGATTGTCAGTCTGAAGCCTGGATTCACAAGAGAGTGCAGCGGGGAGAAAGAAAAGTAATTAGAATATGATTCAAAACCCAGTAAAGGACGGCCCAAGAATACGGGAGCTGGATGGAATCCAGGCCAAATATGGTAAGTCTCATTTACTGGAAACCTGTGAGAAAGATAATTTCCTCTTGAGTTTGAATACTATGCAATGTTGTGGAATATCTGTTTAAAGGGAAGCTAATATTGTATGGATAAATCTTTCCTGGTCCAACTCAGTGGAGCTCAGGGATAAACTAGGCCATCTCTGTGAATCTTCTTGGTGCCAAGTCATACATTAAGGATGTGGCAGTCAACACGGTCAGGTAAATACTCTTGGTATTTTCATGGCCTACGAGTGAGAAACCTTTTGAGGCTGTATATAAAGTGCTATGTTAAGGGGATTGTACAATGTGACAACTATTAGGTACCTGCTCAATGTGACGGCCAATTTACCACTCATTTAAAAGTCTCTTCTCTGAATTCTACTTTGAGTCTCTATTAGGCTTTTGACTTAACTTAAAACTCAACTTCAGTCTTATCTGAGTGCCAAAAAAACTTCCTGTTTCTTTAATGACCTATCAACTGGGTAAGTCTCTATTTTCCCCTCGCACAGGAGAGATAGTAGAAGGTTCCTCTCTGAATAGAAACATTCACTTTTTATATAATTTTCTCTCCTAGTGTAAGATCTTTAGAGATGGAAACAGTTCATTTTTGAAATAGATCAGCTTCAGATTAAATTTTTGTCATATTGATATCTGAAGGCAGTTTTCCAAACTCCAGTGAGCCTCCTACTTGACAGTAGTTTCCCTTGTTCTTGAAACATTTAGTAACTGGAAAAAGAAAAAAAAGTAGGCACTCAGTCACATCCCTGGGCCACACTCAGGAAAAGGTAGACCTTGAATGATTCCTCCACGAAGTAAAAACCAAATACTTCTTTCATCAGACTAATTAATGCACACTCATGTTCATGCTTATGTCAACGCAAAGGTAGGTGCACATACACATATGTCCACTCCTCTGAGTAACTTCTACCTATCCTTCGAGACCTATTCTCCACCCATTCCTACCCTGGTCAGTGACGGGAATCTCAAACACTATCCATAATTTCAGTGGGTTCTCTTGATTTCTGAGTTCTGATTGAGGGCAAATATTGGGTAGTACCAACATGAATGATCAGAGAGACACAAAAGCAAGACAAATGAGAATCGCTAGAAGGAAAACAGAAAAAAGAAAGGCCTAGTCCCACAGAAAATTTGTCAAGAGAAGAGTGCAGGATATCTAAGTCTCTCTCCCTTCTACCCAGGAATGGGGTTATTTAAAGTTATGTACTGGAGAATCTTAGTCACTTTCTTGTAATTGGGACAAAATACCAAACACTTACCTTGAATGAGAAGTTTATTTGGGCTCCTGGTATTAGAGATTTCGCTTCATAGTCAGCTGTCTCCAAAGCGGGAGCAGCATTGTGGAAGGAGCTTGCTGTGGAGGAAGGCTGCTCATATCATGGCAGTCAGAAAGCACAAAGAAAAGGAGGAGCTCCAGTATGGAGACCTAAGCTTCCAGGTCACTCTTCAGTGACCAATGATCAGCCTCCAGCCAGGCCGACCTCCTAACAAGAAGTCAGCTGTAGCACCCCCACACAGTGCAGTGCATCAGGGTTTGGGAGGATGGTTCAGATCCACACCAGGATACTGAGCATACGCTGGTATAGAAAAGCAATTGTAGCATTACGGTGTGAACTGAGAGAGAATATTATGAACCTTTACACTGGTGTGGGTTGGCAAGAAAATCAGGCCATAACTCCAGTAGTGTGTTGTTTACTTCACATGGACACCCTTCTCCCCATCACCTTGATGTTCCATGCTGTACTCACTGCGTCTCCAACTTAGGTATGGGTATCAGGACACGTGGTCAACAGGCCTGTCTCTGATGCTTTCTCTCTATGGACTGGAAGAATTGTACAATGTCTTTATTTCAGTTTGTTTAAGTGATAAATGAGGTGGTTATGAGACTGATGAAAACATAAGCAATACAAAACTTTGCATTTCTATCTGATACAAAACTAGAACTAAAATATTGGTTTTCTTTTCCCTATGTATTCTTCCCTTTTTTTCTTTCACTTCCCTCCTTTTTCATTAGCATTCTTCTTTCCTAGGTCAGATGTTAAAGTTCCATATAGACATTCATTATTACTGTTGTTGGCATGGTTATTATTTTGTTTATGTTGTATTAATTTCTGGGAGTGCTATTATTATTTTTATCATCATTGGATGTATCTTTTTTTGGTTGCCATGCAATTTTCTCTATTATGCTAAGCACAAAAACAAACAAATGAACAAAAAACTACTGCCTTGAACTCCAAAAGCAACCATCTCTTTTGCAATGACCTCTCCTGGGATGTACCGTCCTGTTTAAACTGTGCCTTGTGTCCTATATCTATAAACTCTGTGGAGAAGGATGATCTTGGTACAGACCATTGTTCTGACAGCAATCTTAGCTCTTGCCAGGAAATACTCAGGATTGATGAAGTCATAGCCCTCTCCAAAGTTTTCCATCTTACTTTGAGTCCTATGACAGGCTTTTGGGTTTTAATACGTTGTTTTATTGTATTTATAGACTTAATCCATTAGCATTAAGTTAAGAAGAAAAATTAAAACGAAAGATAATATTCCCAAGAAACAAAATTTAATTAAGTTTGTGTTTCTTGGTTGTGGGTGTTCTCATTAACCAGTCTCCCCAGCTCTGGAGCCCAGATTCAATGGCATTGCAAATCTGACTATTGATAACACAGTCCCTCTTTTTAGGGCAACCACCTCTAATTTGGCACTTCCTCTTGCAAGTTGGCCAAAAGGCCCCTTTATACCCAAGTGGATGCACTTTTGCTTTTTGCAGCCCAGCTGAACCCCCTCATGCCTCCACTCTGCTGATAAGCCCTATTAAGTCTTCCACTTTCATCTGCCTGGGTGGTATTCGGGTTTGGGGACATGTAGCCTCAGCCTTTGTGTTTGGCTGGCATGTGACTGTGAGATTCTGCTGAAGTAAATAGGTTTTATAAAGTAGACAATGATGACAATAAAGATAATAATATGAAAACAAGTTGTACAGGACATCCAGTTTGCCGTGTTAGGGGCCCTGGAGAGATGATGCCTGATTCCCATTATCATGGTAGTCAGAAACCATTATCCCTTTTATTAGACAAGGAAAGAGGCCCAAGGGGGTGGATAATCTACCCAAAGGCACACACCCACAGTGAGGGAAAAGCAGAATTGAAATTACATTTTGTTTGTCTTGCCCCAAATATCTTGGGTAGTATTTTTCTCCTTGCCCCACATTAAATCAAGCTCTCAAAAAAGAGAGAGGATGAAAGAAAACAAGTAATGAGGGAATCAGGGTGTTTACTAGTCTTACCAATTCCAATCTGCTGGAAATGGAAGGGAGTCCTGCAGGATAGAATTGTTCAGCTTGGCTACCTTCTAACACACTTCCTGCCTTCTAGCTCTCAGCCTGAGGCTTGAACTCAAGTCTGTGTTCTGTCTGTACCCACCATACATCTCCACAAGCCTTCTTCATGGAATAGTTTCTTGTCCTTTCTGATCTCTTCAAATGAATATCACATGTTAAGATTGGAAAACAGAGACGGGAATTTTGTTTCCTTCTCTTTCTCTTCCTACTATTTCTCTTTTGAGAAATTAGTCCTAAACGGATTCTATTTGTCATCATTGCTCTGTTCTTTTTTAAAATCTTAAAAATAGTGACAAGTCATCTTTCCTGGGTCCTGATACCCATGTCTTCCCTTCTTCAGTGTCCTCCAAAATCCTGTGCAAGAATAGAAATATTCACATTTTCACTGCACCCCTTAGTGGGATTTGGCACTAATATTTAGACTTGAGATTAAGGATACAGTGTCATTGAATCTATAATGCACTCATGCCCCAAATTGTTTGAGGATTCTTTTATTCATTCAACAAATATTCATCAAGTAACCAAGTGATCTAAACTTCAAGCCCTGAAGTTAGACTAGTGTGTGTTCTAGTCCTGACACTTTAAAATCTATGGAAATGTTGAGTAAGTTACTACAGAGCTTCACATTTTATTACTAACCTTTCCTGTAAAATGGAATTAACAGCAAATTAGTGTTGTTAGGATTAAACACTTGACATGTCATGTGTGACATCTCATGTACTTGACATAATCCCTTAGCTTTTATTTAGTGAATTAAGAGGTTCCCAAACCTCTGGAAGGAATGTGTGTTTATGTGCATTTACTTAGGGTGTGGTAGGATGGAAAAGACTGGAATTTCTGTGTGGCCTCATCTTTGTGGGGTTCCCTGTAGCTACTTATGTGAATTTGTCCAAGTCTACTAGCTTCTCTGATTCTTGGTTTCTTCATCTCATGGGATAAAGTTTTCCTTTGTATAAAAGATTTGAAAAGATTCTTTCTCATCAAGAAGATTATATACCATAAAAATATTCTTTCTCTGTCTTTTTGTACTGGGGATCAAACTCAGGATCTTATACTTGCAGGGCAGGTGCTTATGCTGCTGAGCTATATCTCCAGCTTAAAAACATTCTTGAATCCATGTAACTGTCCATTAAAGAATTATCTTAGGTGCTTTATCTCTTATCAGGCAGAGATCCACTGTAGGGACCTACAAGTGGCACCTTGAAAGGTACCTTTCAAGTGGCAACTAGGAACGCTGTCAACTATAGTCAGGGCATTGCTCAGAGGCTGTGGGTTTACTCATATGGCACTCATTCATTTTTTGGGGGGAGTGGTGGGGGAGAAAAATGAACTCTGAAAATCAAAACAGTGGTCATTTTTCTACTGTGACACCTTATTTTTCTCCAAATTAGGCTACATTGGTGACTAAATCCTGGTACCTGACCCGGAGCAGCCTCACACCTGTATTAAGCAGTGCTGGGGAATTGATAGGAGCAGAAGATACTTTCATGCTGGCTTCTCCCAGACCTCCATCCCTGCAGGTGTCTTCCAGAAAACTGAATATTCAAGACATGATTGAGTCCTTCGTAAAATGATAGGCCAAAAGGATCTATCTAATTTTTAAATAAACTTTTTAAGATTTTGTTTTTAATTGACACCAAATAATTATGCATATTTGTGGTGTATGGAGTGATGTTTCAGTACATGGTGTATATGTGGTGTGGTAACCAATTCAAGGTATTTAGTATACTCACCATCTCATAGATTAAGCTTTTTATGGGGATGTTGTTGTCAGGGGTTGTGCAGAGAAAAATTAGAATCAGGACATGGAGTTTATAATATTATTTTTATGATGGTCACCCAGAGTTAACACAAGAAAATGCAGGAAATCTATCCACAACACCAAAGACATAGAATATTTAACCAAGGGCCTGAATCTCACAGCAATGTCCCAGATGAGTCCAGGTAAAGACCCAGAGCTCATGCCAATGCCTTCCACTAGTCCAACTGGAGGTCTACAGCCCAGAAGAAGGACTCACGCCAGTCTCTTTTATAGATCTGTGCTGGGAAGGCCCAAAGGTCAACGGTGGAAACTAGGAAGTCTATGCCAGCAGGATGAAGGAGCTGTGCTGATAGGTTGAGGGTTCTAAGCTGGAGCCGAGAAGTCACACTCACAACAAACACCAGGGCTGTCTTGAAAAGCACCACAGCCATCCTCAGCGACATGGAGGCCCCAAGCTCTTCCGACGATAAGCACAGTCAAGTACATGCCAGGAAGCCAGTGTAACGAGTTCATCCTGGAGACCAATCGGCACATGTTTTCCCCTCTGGAGCCAGGAATCAATGCTCAATGTGAGGGCCAGAGCTTCTCCAGGAGAACCTAAGGGCTCAAACAGTAACTTGTAGGAGACCTCACAATGCCTCAACACATTAACGCCTCAACGCCCTCAATGGTCTTCTTTCTCCTTCTCTACATCTCCATTTATGTTGGCAACCTTCCTCAGAAACATCTCTGCTCAGCACCATGCTGATATAATCCAGCTGGCATTAAGTTGACCACCAGTTCTCAATCCATAACAGAGGAGAACATAAAAATTAACTCTTCTAGCTATAAGCTTCTACAGGCTGATGAATTTCTTCCCATGTCCTCTTCTTCTTCTTCTTCTTATCACCATAATCTGTACTTCTATTTTAAAATAAATCTAGGTTTTAGGAAAACTTCAAAGCTAATTCACAGTTCTTACATCTTTCTTGCTGGTTTCCTTAAGGTTAGCATTTTATATAATCATGCTACATTTTTTAGAATGAAGAAATCAACACTGATAAATTATCTTGGGATTCTGAATCTCACCCACTTATGTTTTTGTTGTTGTTCTAGGACCTAATCCAGAATATTGCTTGTCACTTAGTTACTTGATTTTTCCTCTAGTATGGAAATTAAACCCAGGGCCAAACACATACTAGGCAAGCATTCTATCACTGACCTATACCCTAGCACAAATCCATTTTAATTTTAATTTATAAGTACTGACATTTTGATCTAGAGATGTTAATCAGACTTCATTATGATAACAAAGTGTCTATGATAACCAAGTTATAATAAGGAAAGTTTTATTTTTTCACAATTTTACAGATATAGTTCATGATCAGTTGGCCTTTTGCTTTTGGGTTGGGGGGAAAGCAGTGCATTATAATGGGAGTGCATGGCAGAGGAAGCTGCTTATCTCCTGGTGACTGGGAAGTGACAGAGAGTTAGGAAGCAGAATCCCAGTGTTTCCTTCTTGTCCGGACCCGCAGGTAAAGTCAACGAAGACCCTAGAGGGGGAGTAGGGATGAGATAGGACAAGAGACATGAGAAATGGAGACAAGACAAGATTTTGATCAAGTCTTATTTATTGGCAGGAAACGTTGGGTTTTTATAGGGATAGAGAATGAGGGAGTGAAGCCTCTTGACATCAGCAAGTAACTAGGCAATGGTGGGTGGTCTTAGCCTAATTTAGGGAGGCGCATGGCTTTGGGAGCTTTGGGAAATAGACAAGATATGAAGAAACAGGAGCTTAGCTCAGAAACCAAACTGCTATGATGGCTACTATTATCAAACCAAGGTCACTCACAAGTCTCTCACAGAGGTTTCCCACAGGGAGGTTTCCCACACCTTCTGGAACATGGCTACAATGACCTAACTTCCTTCTGCTAGTCCATCTCTTAAAGGTTTCACCACTTTCTAACAGAACCACAGGCTGAAGGCTAATCCCTTAAACACATGGGCCTTTGGGGGACATTCAAGATCCAAACTGTGTCTACTAGAGAGGGTTGAATTTGAACTCTGATTTCAGCATCTTCTCTAATAGATCAGTCCATTGCCAGAATCTGCATCTCAGTCCTACACTAAGGATGTGGTCATGATGCTTGTATTTTGCTAGATATTTTTATATGAAATTGTTTTGACTTTTTAACCCTCCAGTCAGTAGTTAAATGGAGAATAATCTTTTGCCTGAGGGCTCACATTGGTCGTAGGTGACCATGAAGATGATACCATTAGGCTTGAGGCTCATTTCACAAACATTTTCTAGTGTGTACATGTGTAGGGCATCCACAAGAGACAGAGACAGAGGCAGATTAGATACAAACATAGATTTTCAGACACTTGCAAGCCCAAATCATTATTCATTTATTCATTCACAGAACAAGCATTTATTGAGTACTTTTGATGTTCTGGGCCCTGAGCCAGAAGAGATTCCTCACCTTGTGCATTTCAGATCTGCAATTAAAATTCCCATAGGTTCAGTTATATGAAAGACTTGGGAAACTCAACACTTTTCTAGAAAATATTCCTAATTTTCTCAAAGGAAAGAAAATCTAGCTTCTATTGAACACAATGGATCAAATAAATCAGTTCAGAATGCTTTGTAGTGTGATCCTACAGCTAATAGGAAGGAGAAAATGGTGTTCTGTTGTATTTTAGTGACCCAATATTTTTCAGGGTAGAGAAAATATAGAGGGGCTCAAGCCCCACCAGAAATACTTCTTATTTCATCCTTTCTGTCTCTTTCTTCCTGTGTATAAGTGATTCAGTAGAAAATGAGAAACATGCATGCAGGTATCAGGATAAACTCATATCTGTCTGCAGAGTAAGCCTTTGGTCCCAGCTTCCTTGGACCATAGTAGACACTGCCAAGAAGGGACAGTCACGTGTGCTCTGCCATGCATGGGCCATCATCACTAAGACAAACAGTGCTAATCTCAAAGAAGAACTGGAATATAGGACAACTGAACATGTCATGGCATGTATCTAGATGTCCCACCAAAGCCTCATGTACTCAAAGATAAAGCTTCTCTGAGCTGGGTGGATGCAGTATATGATGCTAGGGTTAAGGGTATAATGCTTGGATTAATACCTTGCCCAAAGGGTAGGTAACCCAGATGAAATATGGCGGCAGACTTGTTACTTGTTGCCATTGCTTCACTACTTCACTGCTTTGCTGCCTTTTGCTTGCCTTGCTTTGTCATGGACTCTTTCTCTTCTGTGAAGCCCTCTTGTCATGCCACCCTACATTGGAGTCAGTTGACTATGGACTGGAACCTCTACAAATTATGAGCCAAAATAAACTTTTCCTTTTTGAATTTAGGTGCTAGGTATTTTGTCTCAGCAACAAGAAAAATAGCTAAAACAGAAGGAAAAGATATTCTTGGGAAATACCTACCATAGTAGTCAAGAGTTACCTGAGAAACTCTGTGTGGTAACGGGCATATGGGCCACAACATTCACATTTTTCCTTGTTATATTCTGGAACAACAATGACAGTATGTGAATTTTGTTCAGAGACAGGCAAGTCAAAGTGCTTCCTGGGAAGCCTGGATGAGAAGGCTGCAAAAAGTAAAAATGTTTTCATCACCTAGAAGGCTATTATGTACTAAAGGAAAGTGAGATGAAGAAAGACAATGGCAAAAAAGATTCTTTTTGGTAAAGGAGGGAGTAACTGCAATGTGTCTACTATTGGCTAAGAAGAATATTTCAAAAGAATATTTCAAATATTTTAAACCTTTCCACATTGGAAAGGTTTAAATGTACTTTGGGTTCTCTGCTGTTCTCCATGTGATGGGATAATGTTAAAGAGAGCACTGTTCAGTGAATATTTCCCTGTTGGAAAGAGAAATTTTTGGATGGCAAGTATTTTCAGGGTGTATATACTTCGTAATTTGTGCAAAAAATAAAAATAGGCTAGAGATATATAGGAAAAAGGAAAAATGTGAGATTTCATCTGTATTTGCCTTTGTTGTGTGGTGACCAACCTAAGAGGAAGCAACATAAACTCATCCAGGTTCTATTTGCAGGGAGTTGGATATGACTAAGAGTAACACCACAGTCATGACCTCAGCACCAATTTGTTCTAGAAATTTCTTGATGTGACTTTTGTGTCTTGATTCTGCATGTCCTTTGTAAAAAACTTTTTTTTTCCTTTTTTTGTTAATCTGGGACTCTTGACATCATGGGCTTGATCTCAGCCTGTGAGCTGGGTAATAAGCAAAAGTGATCAGAAAAAAGCATCAGTATCTGCAAAGGCTCATCCTGTGTGCTATTTCCTACCACTCTAGCAATGATGGTAAACTTCACTAATTCATCGTGGTACTCTTCTTACTAATTGTATACATAACTTCATGATCCTTATTAAAACAAAGCCTTAGAGAGCTACTGCATATTTTTCACAGCAGCACAGAGGCTACATTCATTACATCCTCATTGATTAGTGCAGCACATAAAGAATCTATGATAAAATGGGATTCCCCTTAGAACCTTGGAAATTTTAGAGATAAATTTATCTTGATCTATTGCAAATGACTCATTATTGCAAGGAGGGATGAAGGGAGGGAAGAGAGAGACAGAGAAGAAAACAGAGGAGGAAGAAGAAAAAGTAATAAGAAGAGGGGGAAAAGAAAGGAATGGAGGAAAGAAAGGAAGAAAGAAAAATTATTTTAGATTGTGTTTTACATATGGTGCAGAGATAGAGAAGAAAATGTGACTACTCATATATGGGGGATCACAGAAGGCATCAAGTGAAGTAATATTTGAGCTTTGTCATGGGATCAGTGAGGGAATAGGTAACATAGGTCATGCAATGGGTAGTCTAGAGGAGAGGTCGCTGAAGACATTATTCTTTCTGGAAATGCCATAGTCATGCTTAGCCCTACTTTTGATTTTTCATTCTTAACATAGCTAGAGGGATAATCAACACAAATGACAATCCAGTGAGAAAAGAAAGATACAAGAGAAAAGGAGGAAAGAGGAAGAGAATTTATGTTACAAAATCTTTAGCGTGAGCAAAGGAAGAATTAATTGAAAATTGTTCCCCTTGAAACAAATTGGAGAGGAGGAACTTTATTTCTCATATTAGGCAGAGCCATTGAAGAGAACAAATATTTACTTTTCCCTGGAAGTATCAAGGACTCTTCAGAAACCCTACTGAGATTGCCTTCTGAGGAACTGTGTTTCTCTACTATAAGCCCATGTTTAGAGATGTGACCAAAAGCCTGGCACAAGTGAGGAAAATGAGAGTATAACTTTGGTTTAGGGATACAGAGTGTGACATAGGTCTAAGTCAAGTAAAACATGGAGTTCCTTTAGTCATACTGATTTGCCAAAAATCTATAAAGAGACTCTAGCTGAGATTTTTAGGACTTTCTGAATCTTTCACTGGGTTGACATTTTAGGATGTCTGAGATTAAAACTGGTCCCAAATGACTTCTCTGAGACAAGAACCGGCCAGTGTGGAGAGTCAAATCAGAGGAAACTGATACAAGAAATGAAACACTAGATCCAATTAACAATCTTGATCAATGTATGCCTGAAGCTAGAATTATTCCTATATTGCTAGTTATAGAGATTTAGACTTTTAAAAATTCAGTTTGAATTGAATTTTTTATTGCTTGTAACCAAACAGGTATAAAGCTGTCTTTGAGTCTTCATGTTAATTGTATTAATTGTCCTATGGGAAAGGAGCAAGGTATCCAAACCTAGGGAACATGAAAAATGAAGTAAGGGTAAGAAATCTAATTTAGTGTTAATCTCCAAAGCTGGAAACTGCTGAGTGGCTTACATCCCTCCTGTTATTCAACTATTCTTAGAAGAAATCTGATCAAAATTTCCAATTCAAATTTACTGATTTTCTTTTCTTGATTGTATCCAGCCCATTTATGAGCTTGTCAGAGTCATTCTTTCCATTTTTGTGCTTTTTGACTCTCAACATTTCCAACTCTCTGCTAGATTTTTTCCCTATCTGTTCCTACATGTTGAATACTGTTTCCATTAATACTTTTATCATAACAGCTATTTAAAATTCTTTGGTAGTTTCAAAACTTTTGATACATGTGAGTCTGTTGGTTTCTTTTATTTTTACATCTTTGCTTTTCTTTTCTAATTTTATTTTCTCTGGCTTTTTAGTGTGACTTAGATATTTATTGAAAACTTGATGTGATACATTTGATAAAAGAATTGGTGTAAATAGGCTATCAGCTCAATGTTCATGTTAGGAGTGGGGATCTATTTAATTATTTTTTCCATTTGTAAGTGTTAGATTCTTTGATTTCCTCTAGTGTCCTTGATTTTGTCTTTGTGTTTGGGCTTCCTTAAAAACTCTTTCTTAATAGCTTTTAGTGCTTTCAGTGATAATTCACTGTGATACTAATGCCTGGATGACAGAGCAGTAAGTTAATTCTGTAATGATCTGATTAAGTTTCAAATTTTTTTGTGCTTTCTGCCTCTGAGTTGTGATTTTCACAAGTATTTTTCAGAGTATTTTTTTTCTATCTTAGGTGAAAAATAAAACTGAGAGCATTGGAGGTTGAGAAATTTCTCTTCTTTTATGTTGGATGAGGTGCTAGTAGAGTCTTCCTTTGTCAGAGCTACCCTTCTTTGGGAGGATGGTCTGGTGTATTTTGAAACGGCTAGTTTATACTTCTTCCTTCCAGAAATCTGAATGCTTTCTCTTGTGCCTTTACTATAGAAAACTTGTAGGTTTCCTGGAGGCTAAGCCCATGAGGGAGTGGAGGCCTCCCTAAAAGTGCAATCTCAAGGAATTTCACACTCTCAAGTCAGTGCAAGCTCTGCCCACAGAAATTTAGCAAGATGACCATTTAAGTGTTACTGTCCACTAATGGCTTCAGTTACTACTGCTCTATGCAGTTGTCTTTTTTTTTTTTTTTTTTTTTTTTTTTTTTGGTACTGGGGGATTGAACTCACAACCTTGTTCTTGCCAGGCAGGTGCATAAGCCACTGAGCTAAATCCCTAGCCTGTTTTTCTTTATTTATTTGTCTCTTCATATTTCTTGCTGGTGGTTTGCCCTATGCCCTCAATTCTCTGATAAATTCAACAGAAGTTATTGATCTTTGGTTTGACTCCAAGATCTTTATATGTCAGAGATAAAAGCTAATTTTATTTATCCTAGTGTCAGTATTTTGTATTTTTCACATCATTAAATTTCAAATGTATTTGCATCTTTAAATTTGGATTTCTTGTAGTCAGCATTTAGCTAGGTCTTGCTTTTTATCCCTGAAAATCTTAAGCTTTTAACTGAGAGGTTTAAGGCATTTACATTTAATATGTTTAGTAATATATTTCACATTAAATGTATTATTTTGCTCTTTGTTTTCTAATGTCTTGCTTTTCTTTGTTATGCTTTTATATTCAATTAAGTGTTCTATAATTTCATTTTATATCATTTAGGGTGTTCTTGGACATCAATAAAAATTTCAATTTTTAGACCAACTCCAGCCAGCAGCACATGTGGGACCAGGCTAGACCTGGGCCCCTCCTGTGACCCCCCACTGTCCCAGCAGACCACATCATGGGACCCAGGAACACCAGTCAGCTGTGTGGGTGGGGCCAGGTTAAAGTCAGGTCCCTCCTGTGACCCTTGCCTTCCCGGCAGACCACCTTGCAGGACCCAGGGACTCTAACCAGCAATGAGGGCAGGGCTGCGCCAGAACCAGGCCCCTTCCATGTCCCCACAGTCCTGACCACCCACCTCAGGACCTAGAAACTCTATTCCATGATGCTCACCCCCACAGTCCCATCACTGCCATCAAGGACCTCCCCCACTTCCTGGACCTAGTATTGTTATTGATCTTCAGCTCCCACACATCACCCCAGAAGCATGGACTGCAGTGGATTAACCTTGCAGTATCAAGGGGAGATTCAGTAACCCCTCATCCAAACAGAAGGATTCAGCAGGCTTCCATCAATGAGGTGAGTTTGCCCCTAAAATAAGAATAGAATTTGCCAACTTCAGTGGGTAAACAGGCGCAATAGCGAAGCCCCCTAGAGAAGTAGGTTGTAGATGAGCTTGGCAAGTGGGTGGGTGAGTCCTTCCTCCATACAGAGAATATCAGGTAGGTGAAGGAGGGTGCCAATAAGGCCTCCTCCAACTTGGAGAAAATTAAGGGGGCCTGTGGGACACCCGGAGACACAGCAGGGTCCCAGACAAGACAAACACTATCAACAAGGAAATCTGGTGACTCTGAATAACCTGAAGACATAATAACAATCTTATAAAGGCCATCTATCACAAACCAATAGCCAACATTATATTAAATGGACAAAAACTGAAAGTTTTCCAAGACAAGGATGCCCACTGTCACCACTCCTATTCAATATAGTTCTGGAAATATTAGTCAGGGTAATCAGACAAGAGAGAGAAATAAAAGGAATAAAGATAGGAAAGGAAGAAGTTAAATTATCACTATTTGCAGATGACATAGTACTCTATATAGAAGATCCCAAAAACTCCATTAAGAGACTGCTAGAGGTAATAAACAAATTGAACAGTGTAGCTGGATACAAAGTCAATGCTCATTCAGGGGAGCTGAGGCTGCATGAGGTGAGTTTTAGATCATCACTCCCAGTGGTTAGGAGCCCATCCAGCTTCCCTAAATGCCTGTGGCATGGGAGGCTCCCCAAGCCTGACTGGACCATGCCTAGTGACCTTCTTTCAATTTAAGTAGCTGAGGCCACCTGAATTTCAGGATCCCATGGTGCACAAGGTGATTTCCAACATGCCCGGGGGAAGCTTTGGAACATTGCTGGAAATCTGGAAATATAGGCAAATGACAAGACAAAAGACCAAAATGAAATCTCAGACCTCCTGCCCATCCCAACAGGAGCTAGGAGACATGTACATAGAAGAAAGTATAAGCCATACACCTGAAATGCCTGAAATGATATAAACTGAAGATATCAACTGAAGAAACAACTCCAGGAAGCTATAAAAGAACTCAAATAAGAAATAATCCCTCATTTAAAAGAAGAAATGATAAAGGTAATGAAAGAAATGCTGAACGCATCTAAAGAAGACATGGTTAAAAAATTAGAGGAACAATGCAAAAAGATGGAAACCCTGAATGGAAAATATATAAAACAAACAGAATGCATGAAGCAGATTCAAAGAGATATACAGGAAATCAAAAATTCCACTGAAAGTTGGCAAAACTGCCTCAATGAAAGTGAAGATATAATTACAGACCTCAAAGACAAGATTGCAGCTAGTGAACAGGAAAGGAAAGATCTGTTAAAAATAACAAAGAATCAGGAAGTAACAATTCAACAGTTGCAAGATGATACAAGGAAAAACAACATAAGATTGATAGGGATAAATGATAAAGAAGAGGACAGCACAAATGATATCAAGAGGCTATTTACAGAAGCAATAGCTGAAAATTTCCCAAACATGAGAATGGAAACTGACATATGGATTAGTGAAGCATTTAGAACTCCAAATAGCCATAACCAAAATAAAACTTCACCCAGGCATATAATAATCACCATCCCAGAAATCCAACATAAGAACAGATTATTAAAAGCTGTTAGAGAGAAAAGACAGATCACCTATGAAGAAAAACCTATCAGAATCACAGCAGACTTCTCAACACAAACTCCCAACCCAGACTGATGTACCCTGAAAAACTGTCCTTCAAAATGGATGGAGAAATAAGATACTTCCATGACAAAGAAAGGTTGAAGAACTTCATGATCACCAAACCAACTCTGCAAAGAATAATGAAAGACATTCTAGGTACACATAGGACTACTAAACAAGGCAGGCAATTAAACATAGTGGAAAATTAAAGATGCAACAGCAGAAAGATGACATGTCAAAAATAAACCGATATGTAATAGTCATAACCATTAATATAAATGGCCTCAATTCACAAATTAAAAGAAACAGACTGGCAGATTGGATCAATAAACAACATCCAACCATATGCTGTCTATGAGAAACCCATCTAACCCAAAAGGAAACTCACAGACTGAAAGTTAAAGGATGGAAAACAATATTTCATGCAACAGGACCCCCCCCCAAAAGACAGGGGTAGCTATCCTGCTTGCAGACAATGTGAACTTCAAACAAAGAATGATCCAAAGAGATAAAGAAGGTCAGTACACACTAGTTAGGGGAAAAGTTCAAGAGGAAGAGATAACAATCTTAAACACATATACAACAAATTCCAGAGCATACAACTATACAAAACAAGTACTAACAGAAATGAAAAATCAAATAAGTAATAACACAGTTATAACAGGAGACCTTAACATGCCACTGACACAAAGGGACAGATCAACCTACAGAAAATCAGCAAAAAAATAACAGAACTGAATCACACCTGTGAACAAATGGACTTGATAGATGTATACAGAGTGTTCCATCCAACAACATCAGAATATACATTCTTCTCAGCAGTACATGGAACATTCTCTAAAATAGACCATATACTAGCCCACAGAACATACTTAAGTAAATGCAAAAAATTGAAATTATCCCATGCATGTTATTGGCTCATAGTGCCATGAAGCTAGAAATTAATGATAAAGGAAACTGCAAAACCCCCACAAACACATGGAAATTGAATAATACACTCTTGATCAATCAGTAGGTCACAGAGGAAATTAAGGAAGAAATTAAACAATATCTACAAGCAAATGAAAATACAAACACAACTTACCAGAATCTGTGGGATGCAATGGAAGAAGTCCTCAAAGGAAAATATATTGCAGTGAATTCTCACGTCAGGAAAACAGAACTAACACAAATAAACAACCTGATGCTATACCTCAAACATCTAGAAAAAGAAGAGCAAGTCAAGCCCAAAGCCAAAAGAAGGGAGGAAATTATAAAGATCAGAGCAGAAATTAATGCAATTAGAGACTAAGAAAACAATACAAAGAATCAATGAATCTAGAGTTGGTTTTTTGAAAGATTAAATAAAATTGATAAGCCCCTAGCCAACCTTATTAAAAAAAGGAAAGAAAAAACTCAGATTTATGCAATAAAGAATGGAAAGAGTGAAATCACTACAGATTCTGTGGAAATACAGAAGATCATCAATACCTATTTCAAAAACCTCTAAACTTATAGGTTCGACAACACAAAATAAATGGACAGATTCCTAGAAACATATGAACTACCAAATCTGGGTCAAGAAGATGTACAAATGCTGAATATTCCCAATTTCTATTAATGAAATTGAAAATGTAATTAAGTTCTTACCAACAAAGAAGAGCCCAGGCCCAGACGGATTCACTGTGGAATTCTACAAGAAATACAAAGAAGACTTAATGCTGACCCTCTTCAAACTCTTCAATGAAATCAAAAGGGAAGCAATTCTTCCTAAGTCATTGCTGGAAGCAAATATTACTCTAGTACCAAAACCTGAGAAAGACCCAACTAAAAAGGAAAACTACAGGCCAATCTCCCTAATGAATATAGATGCAAAAACTCTGAATGAAATATTGGCAAATAGGATGCAGCAAATCATCAAGAAGATTATACAACATGACAAAGTGGGATTCTTCCCAGGCATGCATGGGTGGTTCAACATGTATAAATCAATAAATGTAATCCATCATATCAATAGAGCCAAAAATAAAAATCACATGATCATTTTTAGAGATGCAGAAAAAGCTCTTGATAAGGTCCAACACTCATTCATGATAAGAACCTTACAAAGAATTGGAATAGAGGGTCTTTACCTCAATATGATAAAGGCCATCTATGAAAAACCAACAGCCAGCATCATATTAAATATCCAAAAACTGAAAGCCTTTACCTTAAAATCAGGAACAAGATTAGGATGTCCCTTACCACTGCTCCTATTCAACATAGTACTGGAAATACTAGTCACAGCAATTAGACAAGAGAGAGAAATAAAAGGAGTAAAGATAGGAAAAGAGGAAGTTAAATTATTATTTGTGGATGACATGATACTCTACATAGAAGACCCCCAAAACTCCATTGAAAGACTCCTAGATATAATAAATAAATTCATTAATGTAGCTGGATACAAAGTCAATTCTCAAAGATCAATAGCATTTCTATATACTAACAACAAAAATACTGAAAGAGAGGTAAGAGAAACCACACCCTTCACACTAGCATCCCCCCAAAATGAAATACTTAGGAATTAATCTCATGAAAGAAGTAAGATTCCATCTCACCCCAGAAAGAATGGCCAGGATAAAAAAAAAATGTACCAACAACAAGTGCTGGAGAGGCTGTGGGGGAAAAGGAACTCTTCCGCACTGTGGGAGTGTAGACTGGTACAACCACTGTGGAGGTCAGTCTGGAGATTCCTCAAAAAGCCAGGATTGGAAGTCCCATTTGATCCAGCTATTGCACTTCTAGGCATATTCCCAGAAGAATGGAAAACATCATATCACAGTGATATATGTGCAGCCATGTTTATAGCAGCACAATTTGTAATAGCTGGATCTTGGAAACAACCTAAGTGCTCATCAACTGAGGAATGGATAAAAAAGTTGTGGCATTTTTATACAGTGGAGTACTACTCAGCTATAAAGAATGATCACATTGAGATATTTATAAATAAATGGATGCTAGTTGAGACCATACTTATAAGTGAAATAAATCAAACTCATATGTTTAAATACCATAAAGCATCCCTAGTGTAAGAAATGATAAAAGTACATAAGATGTTATGGTAGTCATGGTTGCCCATTAAATTGCTTTGAAGCCTTATAATGCTTTCATTTATTGGTTGGAATGGTTTTATTCTGTTTTGTTTGATTTTGTTTTATGTGATGGTATGAACAGCTACTTTGAAGAAAACAAGTCATTATGGCAGCCATTGCTCACTTAATATCATCTTGCTTTGAAGTCCTACCATGCTTTTGTTCTTCTATTTCCATTGGTTCTATCATGTTGTGTCTTATTGGATTTTAATATGTGTGATAGTATAAACATTTTTATGGAAAATGAGATATTAGAGAAGCCACTGTTCATTTTCTGTTATTTGGTTTTGAATGTTGTTTGGTTTTGAATACTTTCATTCTCTTGAATGCTTTTATACTATTTTATTATGTTTGATATTATTGTGTGTGAAGGTATGCTCAACTATTTCAAAGAAAGAAACATTGTGGAAGCTACTATGAATACCTAGTTGTCTTGTTGTGAAGCACTGTGTTGTTTATATTGCTCTGCTCTGATTTGCTTTGTTTTGATTTGCTTCCTAGCTCTTGGCTAGGAAGAACCAACACTGTGAAAATGGCCATACTCCCCAAATTGTTATACAGATTTAATGCAGTCCCAATCAAAATACCATTGATGTACCTTACAGATCTAGAGAAAACACTCCTAAAATTCATTTGGAAACAGAAGGAACCTAGAATAGCAAAGACAATTCTGGGCAATAAAGCAAGGCAGGAGGCATCTCAATTCCTGACTTGAAACTGTATTACAAAGCCACAGTGATAAAGTCAGCATGGTACTGGCAAAGAAATAGACCTGAGGAACAATGGAACAGATTAGAAGATACAAGCACAACTACAAAGACACTCAGCCATGTGATATTTGACAAAGGAGCTAAACATGTTCACTGGAAAAAGGATAGCCTCTTTAATAAATGTTGTTGGAAAAATTGGCTCTCCACATGTCGAAGACTGAAACTAGACCCATGTCTATCACCATGCACAAAACTAAAGTCTAAATGGATCAAAGACCTAAATATTAAAACAGAAACACTAAATCTACTGGAATACAAGGTAGATTGAAACCTTGGAGACATACGGGTAGGCAGAAAATTCACGAACAAAATGCAAACTGCGCAGAAACACTTCAAGGAATCAAAAACTGGGATCTGTTATTGAAAAGTTTCTGCACTTCAAAAGAAATCACCAATGAAGTGAAAAGAAAATCCACAGAATGGGAAAGAATTTTAGCCAGCAACCCCTCAGACAAAGGACTTACATCCAGAACATATGAGGAGTTGAAAAACATCAAGTCCCCCAAGTTGAAAGACCTTCACCAAATATGGGCATCTGAGATGAACACCCATTTCTCAGATGAAGAAATGTGGCAAATAAATACATGAAGATATGGTCACCATCACTGGTCATTCAAGAAATGCAAATTAAAACAACATTGGGATTTCATCTCACTCCAGAAAGAATAGCTGCGATCAAGAAATCAACTGACGACATATGTTGGTGAGGTTGCGGGGAAAAGGGACACTGCTTCACTGTTGGTGGGAGTGTAAACTGGTGCAGCAACTATGGAAATCAGTATGGAGATTTCTCAGAAGGCTAGGATTGGAAGTTCAATTCAACCCAGCTATTCCCCTTCTGGGCATTTTCCCAGTAAAGCTGAAAAAGTCATGTCAGAGTGATATATGTGCACCAATGTTCATAACAGCACAATTTGTAATAGCTATATCTTGGAAACAACCAAAATGCTAATGAGCTGCAGAGTGGATGAAAAAGATGTGGTGTTTTTATACAATGGAATATTACTCAGGAATAAAAAAGGATAATCTTGAGGCCTTCATAGGTAAATGGAGGCAACTTGAGACTATTTTCATAAGTGAAATAAATAAGAATCATAAATATCACATTGTGTCTCTAGTGTAAAAAGTATTACCTTTTACTGTAGGAGTAATAAAACCCAAAATGTGTAGTTGCTATTGTAAAAGAGAGGAAAAGAAAGTGCTCTAAAGGATATAACTGCATGTATGTTTAAATGTGTAAGTAGATAACCATATTACTAAGTTTTTATTGGATCATTGAACAGAACTATTTGCAGTCTAACTGTTTGAATGTCCACTTTGTATGCTTTAATTTTGTAACATGAACAACTATTTCTAAGATGACAATATGTAATTTACCACCTAGTGATTTCTTACTGTTTATTTTTTGAAATTCTGTATTATTTCTACCCTTTTTTCTGTTTTTCTTTTTTTTCTTTAAATAAAATTTTAAAAAATACAATTTTTATGTATGTGTGGTACTAGAGATTGGAATCTAGAATCTTCATAATGAGCCACACCGTCATCCCATTTTAATTTTTTGACACAGGATTGCACTAAATTGCTAAGAAAAATATTACTTTTTGTGTATGAATATTACACAAAAGTATGCAGGCAGTTCATAAAGAGATATACCATGTATGTGTGGCATTAAAATTTTTTGAGGTGTTAATTAGGAATAAAAGCCTAAAAAGACCCCTTAGGGGATGATAGTGAGAAATGGTTAAACTATTTTGGTTTAAATATACACTGTATATTTAAATATACACAGTGTATACTGTGTATTTCAAACTACATTATTTTCTTTTTGCTGGAAATATTTCTTTTAATATGTTTTCTAGTATAACTTTATCATCTGCAATGGTAAGTATTCTCAATATTTATATGCCTAAAAAAATATTTATTTTGATTTCATATTTGAAGGATGGTTTTGCTCAGTATAGAATTCTACATTAACAGTTTTCTCCCTTTTCATTACTTCAAAATGTTGTTTCAATATCTATTGTCTGTCATATTTCTGACAAGAAATTTGTAAATATTCTTATATTAGCTCTTTGATGCTAAACATGTCCTTGTGCTCAGTCAATTTTTAAAATTTCTTTTAATAACTGACATTGAGAAATTTGATTCATACTTTGGTATATTACTGTTTTTTATTTTGGGTCTTTACAACTTCTGAGATTTATAGTTATTTATAATTTAGATCATACTGGGAAATTTTTGGTCATTGCTCCCTCAAATTTTTTTCCCTCTGACGTCTTCATTTTCTTCTTTGGGTTTTCAAATTTAATATATATTGGGTCACTTGATATTGTCTTTACAGATCTTTAATACTTTTTCATTTTTTTTTCAGAATTTTTTCTCTGTGTACTTTGTCTTACACAGTTTTTATTGTGATGCCTTCATGCTTACTAATTTATTTCAGTTGTGCCTAAACTTTAGATATTGTAATATTTTTCTCACATGATTAAAATTTTATCTATAAAAATTGGTTTATATTAATTTCTATTCTTTCTCTACTTAATTTTTATTATTTTTAATGTCTGTATATGCTGGTTTAGACATCTGTGTCAATTCTGAGAAGATTTGATTATTTATTTCTTCATTATTTTACTTTTTTTTCCCACTATATAGTTCAGGCTGGCCTTGCACTTACTATGTGCCTCAAACTCACTCTTGCCTCAGCCTCTGGAATGCTGGGATTACATATGTGTACACATCTGGCTTCACTATTTTACTTTTCTTTTTCATATACCAGATAATTCTTTACTGCAAATAAGACATTCTGAAATTTGTATTGTTGGATGTTTAGGATGCATGTGTAACTGTGTCATGCATGTGTGTTATTAAACTTTGTTCCAAACTAAGTTACTGAAAAATAGTTTTGTCCTTTTCAATCATGCCTTTGAGACTTGCTAAGCATTAGGTGGAACTTGCACAGTGTGTATTCTAAGGCTAATAGCCCCACAGTTCTGAAGTGAGACCTTATTTTGAGATGAATGCTGAGGATTTCTCTGAGTTCATCAGGAAAGAATGTTATAATTGATCTGCTGGGTATAGCTGATCACACGTGGCTGGTGAGAGCAACAGCACTTGTGTCTGTCATTGCACATCATACTGTAGACATCAGTGTGATAAAGATTCAAAAATGGCTCACTTGGAGTTCTCTTAAGAAGCTGGGATACTCTGAGGACAGTAGGGGAGGGTAAACTGATATTGTCATTCACGTCTTAAAGAAAATAAGGTTCAAAGAGATTAAATGACTTATTCAAGATCAATCAAATTTAAATGCAAGAACTACTATTTGAATGCCATTTAGGTTGATGTTAACCTCATTTTAAAATTATCAATTTAATTGGAGAGATGGCAGAAAACTGACATATAATTAATTGGATATTCAGGGCTTTCCAGGAGAACTTTACTGTCTCACAACTATATTTAGTATGTGCTTTGTTGTATCATTTCCTCATTTTAGGTGAGGTTCATACCAGGAAAAGTACTGAGACAGTAAAGTGTTGTTTTTGCGCAGGTCTGATGGATAGGTAAGGACTATCGAAGACAGATGATTGAAGAGGTAGAGAAGATGTCTAGGCCTTTTGGGGTTGTTTCTAAGAGCACATTTAGGCTCAGCAGCGCATGCTGAGTGATTAACAGTATTTGCTTTGAGCATGGTCTAGGGGAGGTAAAGCTCTGCAAATGGACACCACTGTATTAATAACTTTGTCTGTCTTTCAAAGGGTCATGGTAGGATGAAATCATGGCCAGGCATAGTTTTAATTTTTTTTTTTAAATTTGTTTTTAGTCTGGAATTTCCTATGTGGAACCCTTTTTTTCCTATTCCAAATGTTTTATTGGTGCTGTTATTGTCAGTCTCCCAGCCTCTTACAGTGGGATGAATGTAGAATCACAGAACTAATAGGGACGGATTTGAGGTACTTTCCCTCAAATTAATATGCAGATGCAGAGATATAAAAATAACTGCAAAAGTTGTAAGAGTATTTTTTGAGCCAACCATGAACATCTTTGCTACTCGAAGTTATGATACAGTCAGTGTCTTGTATGAGCCACACCCAAAAGACAACAACTACATTTAACAGTCTCTTAACTCATTCCTGAAACTAACATATATTTGTTTATTCTGTAGACCAAATACTTCCATTATGTTTTTACATTAATGTCTTGGTTTAAGTTTCACCTGAAGCAGACTGAATCAAGGATTCAAAGGCAAGTACTTTAAACAAGTTAATGCTGAGAAACTATAGTATGGAGGAAGAGAAATGAGATAAGGAAAGGAAGACAGTCAATAAAAGTCTCCACATTGTACATGACTGGAGTATGGCCTCTTTAGGAAACTTAAAGGACCAGTGTGCAAATAGTCTGCATTAGAAGAGGAGTGTTGATATTATATATTTTGTTCTGTTAATCATTTACTGAGACATAATCCTTGGAGTTATTGACAGTTCCAGCCTGGTTCTAGGTGGTGACAAGAGCTTGGGAAGCTAGAGACAGCCTGAGGGCAAATGGTACAGGGCTTGTGTAGACAGAAGAGTAGAGCAAAGAAGGGGCCTGCTACAGGTTCCCTATAATGAGTTTCATCACCTGTTACAGACAGTGCAAGAATTCAATGCTCCTGATCTGATCTCAGGTCTCTTCCACACTAGAGCTTTGCAAAATGGCAGCAATAACTCCCTTTTCTGAAGGGACACCATCACCACCAGGCAATGTAGGAGGCTCTGAGTTTTGGATGGCTAGACCGAGTCTTCGCAGTCTGTGTATAGAGTAAGAGTAACTATTGTGGAGACCAGGAGAGGCTTCATTGTGGAACATCTTACTATTGTTTACTTACTGGCACCTACTTTATCATGAAAATCTCTTCTATGTGTTATACCCTGCTTGACTTGATCTACTTATTTAGTTTCTAGAATTTGGCCTCAGTTGGATTCCCTATCAGTCACTTTCTCAGCAGCAATTGTGCTGGCTGCACAATTGGAGTCTTTTCAGCACAACTGGGAATACCCAGAAGCTTCTAGATAGGTATCAGCCTTATAAATAAGCAGGAAAACAGCACAAAATAAAGGGAAAAAACTAAAGTCTGTGACTATAGTTTTTGTCTTGCATAGATTTCTCTCCCATCCCTAATTCTCTACTCACCTAAACCTATGATGCTAGAATATAGAAAAGGATGGAAATTAGGAAAGAAGGAAGAAAGAAAATAAGGAAGTTGATTCAGTATGAGTGGAATGTAGTGATTAAAAGGGAGTATTACCTGTAACTGGGGGCAAATCCCTTTTCTAGTATAAAGCCATGCATTTAGTGAAAGAATTCCAGGGCTTTCTGAACCGAATAACAGAAAATGATCAATGAGTATTATAATAGCTCATTTTTGATAAAAAAGAAAAAAATTTGTTTGAACTATCACACATATTCAAATTCCAATGAGACACAATGTGGTAGACAGAATCAATGGCAATAGAACAAAACAAAACAAAACAAAACAAAACAAAACAAAAACAAAAAAAAAAGCATGGTAGGACTTCTAAGAAGGATAATATTGAATCAGCAATAGCTGTCACAATGTTTTGTTTTCTTCACAACAGCTGTTCATATCATCACGTATGATATAGTCAAACAAAACAGGATAACACCATTCCACCTGATGATTTAAAACTTTGAAAGACTTCGAAGCTATGAGATGGGGCCTCATGCTTACCATAAAGTCTTATATACTCTTATCAAATCTCATATTAGGGAGATTATATGGTATTTACCCTTGTGAGTTTGGTTTATTTCA